>CM050172.1:77569404-77831904 GCA_027410445.1 Discoglossus pictus
GAAAGATATATGTCACTAACTCAGAGAATGAGTTATAATGCGATTATTTTATCCAACATTTACCCCAGTTAGTAATAGTGTATGTATAAAACTACAGACTCAAAAAGGATAGTAGATACCTATTTTTTGTCATATTTAGGTTACATTATGTAGAAGCTTTTTTTTACTGTATATTTTGGACATATAGTAAATTTCACAGCTTTTTGTTGGAAGCCTATTTTTTATGTTTTCCAAGTTACAGAGACTCTAAAAAATAACATAAGGAACTAAACTTCATTTTTTTTAACCAATTTGATGAAATTATTAGTAGTATTAGTATTAGTATGACAGACCTCATCCCAAGTGAATACCAACATCATTAAAATGTTCAAGTTATCTGGCAAATTTCCCCCGTTATTAATTTATTGTTCTATTGTGCTCTTGTCCACAATTTAATATTTTCAACTGAGAATTAAATATTAAATAAAATGTATTCTTAATGTGGAGTAATTTGCCTGTAGCAAAGGTAATCACAGTAAGGGAAAAGATTTAAACTGCACGAAACACCAATCTTTATCCCACTGTCTAACCCATTTTATACATTTGCCCAAAACTTGTTTAACAGACTAAATATATATATTAGGCTCAGTTTAAACGCAGATAAGATACAGACATCTGGAAGTAATATAAATCATTCTAGAACCTAAATTAATCTGGTATATATATATATATATTTAGACTCTCAAATGGGCTTACAAATGTACAATATATATATATATATATATATATATATATATTTATATATTTATATATAATTGTGATTTGTATCTGATTAATACAATTGTTAGGGAACATAATATATTTGTTAAGTTACAACAAAAAAATATGCTTGTATATATATATAAATATATATATATATACTGTATACTAGATTTATACTATATTTAAACTTTCAAATTGGCTTACTATTACTTTCTATTTACTATTAGTACTATTATAGTACTATTTACTTTCTGGATATATACATATATATTGTCAAGTTACCGACCAAAAAAAAAAATTTTTTACACTATATCCAGTATATATATATATATATATATATATATATATATATATATATATATACATAGACTTTCAAATGGGCTTACAAAAGTACTGTTTATTGTATATATATATATATATATATATATATATATATATATATATATATTTATTTATATATGTGTGTGTATACAGTGTATATATATATATATATATATATATATTTTTTTTTAGACTCTCAAATGGGCTTACAGATGTACTATTTATTATATATATATATATATATATATATATATATATATATATATATATATATATATATATATATATATTGGGATTTCTATCTAATTAATAAAATAGTTAGGGAACATAATATATTTGTTAAGTTACTTCTAAATTTATTTACTCAGAAATATATGCCCGTTCTACCCTTTCACTTAATTTCAGTTTATTGTAATTAAGCTTTTCCGGTGTCCCTTCTACTTATAATAAGAACTCATAACTTGTTTCTCCTAGTTCCAATTCTAAATGTAAAAGCAGTATATATTTTTATTTAAAAATATTTAAATGATTTGCATGTTTTTTTTCGCAATTTGTAAATTTTTAGATTGTCTTTACTAAGTACAAAATTAGCAGCCTTATTAAATTGCGATTCGGCCAATTGAATAGGGCTCTATATAAGCACAGAGCATATTTTTTTTTACAGAAGTTTTTAGTTAGTGAAGACTTTGCTTTTGGATAGAAGGTCACTAACTAAAAACTTCTGTAAAAAAAATATGCTATGTGCTTAAATAGAGCCCTTTTACATTTGCTGAATCACAATTTAATAAGGTTGTAAAGGTCTATTATCCTCATTTAATAATTTAAATTTCTTATTTACTGTCAATAGCTGAGGGCCCCTACCTGTGATCCAGTGCTTTGCACCTTCTGCACCAGCAGTAGCTCCGCCACTGTATAATACAGTCATACAATAAATGTATTGATATGTTTACCCTGCAGTTATACCACAATTACATTGCTTCATTGTTCTTGTTTCCATTACCCACAGGCACACAAAATATAACCAGCCTGCTTCCTCCCCCCTGCAGACTTGCTCTATCAACTGTGGTTTAAGTAATTCCCCTAGGTGGTTGCATATATAAAATATTGTTTTAGCATTTAAAGCACTGCATGTGTTTTAAAAGTATATATTGCAACATTTCAAACATATTTTGTATTTCTGTGCAAATATAGATTAGGAAGCCAATTGTAAAATATGTTTTTAGGACAGTGTCCGTCTTTGTTGCTGTTACTCTAGGAGGCTTTGTGTGTAATGTACCAGGCTCTGTTAGTGAAGCATCGCTTTGCACAGCCATGCACACACTCATTCTTAAGCATACGGCCTGCATAGACACTATGCCTTTTTAGATCTTTCCTCTTTTGTACCCGCCATCGCAATGGCACGCAGCATCCAGTAGATGGAGTTACAGTGGCGCCCAAGACTTTGTTCAATTTCTTTTTAGAGTGAGGGCTAGAGTTAGGGTTTATGGTTAGGGTAGTGGTATATGATAAGCTTTGCATAGTAAAATAGTGGCATGCACAGTGTCCCACTACTTTACTATGTAAAGCTTTAAATCTTCCACTACTCTTGCCCTAAACCCTATCCTCTAAACCTAAACCCTAACTGTAAATCCTATCTCTAACCCCTATCCCTAACCCTAAAGCCTACCTCTAACCCTAACCAATATCCCTAACTCTAAACACTAATCCTAAACTCTAAACCCTAACTATAACCCTAACGCCTAACCCTAAACTCTAACCCTAACCTTAACTTTAAGCCTACCCTCCATCCCTCGCCCTAACCGCTATCCCTAACCCTAAATCCTATATCTAACCCTAAACCTTAACTTTAACCCTAACCCCTATCCCTCGCTCTTAGCCATAATTCTAACCCTAAACCCTAAATATAACCCTAAACCATAACTCTACTCTTAACCTTAAAACCTACTGCTAACCTTAACCTCTATCCCTAACTAAAAACCCTAACTCTAACCCTATCCCTAACTCTAAACCTTAACTTTAACCCCATGCCTCACCCTAAGCCCTAACTCTAATCTTAAACCCTAACCCCTATCCCTAACCCTAAATCCAAACCCTAAACCCTAACCATAAGAACAAATTGAACAAAGTCTGGGCACCATCCCGTTGTGCCACCTACTGTCAACTGCAACTAATCAAATTCCCATAAGTTAGTTCTGTTGCTTTTTGAACACACAACAGATAAAACAGACCTGGAGGCTTTTCATGATTGTGTAGATATAACAAAGGCGAGTGAGGAGAAGTAAGTAGCTCTCCTTGCACTTTTCATCGTAGTCATATTTTAAATATGTATTAGTCATGGGACCTAACTGATGTGTCATAATTATAATATGATTTTGTTGAAGAACTTAGCTCGATAATATGCAAATGTGTTTTTATAACGTGTAAATAGATACACAGCTTTAAGCAAAGCCCAGGATGGATTATGTACAATGATGTTAGTAACAATGGAAACATGTAATACAATAGTTACAAATGGAAGTCTGTGTTTAATACAGCAGCCATATAGTTAAAAGTAGCCATGTTTGAAATTCTATTGGATTAAAGAGCAAAGCCTTTGTGGGCACATTTGCATGTCCTTGCCCAGGTTCCCAGAATGCACTGCAATAACTGCATTTCTCAGAATTCTCAGCAGGTAATATGCTTTTTTTTATCTGATTTTAGACATTCAAATGTAAACACAAAGGTACTATTTATTTAACATAATTAGAAACCAGAGAGGAATGGGCAGGACTGTCGACTTAGAATAGATCTTTTTTCAGCTCTTTTGAAAGACTGTCACTTTTAAAACTGACTTGACAGTCACTAAATGGAGCAGTAAACACCAGTAGGATAATCTTCACTCTTAAACTACTGTTAGACTAGCAGTCCAAAGATGAAACCCCCAATGACACAAACATAGTCATTTCTCTAAAATGGGTTTATGGCCCTGTCGTACATAGGTCAAGTTATGTGGTCCTTTAAGTTACATGAAAATGGTTTATAATGTTGTCCCCATTACTCTCTGAGTAGGTAACCAGACATATAGAACAAACCTACTTAGGTATTGTTCCCTCTCAGGTTAGCACCTCTACTCTTTTTGGCCATTGCTCAGGTCACCCCTCTAAATGTGCTTCCCTAATACTAAAGATTTGTTGGCCTCAGGCGTGTAGGCGCCAGAATAATTCTGGGGGGGATACAGCCGTAAAATAGCTTATTTATACATACATAAAAACATTGAAAAAATCTGGTTGGTATTTGTCCCCCCCATCCCCTCAAGTTCCTATACCCATGGTTGGCCTACACTAAATACATCCAGGCTAACCAATATACATTTTACCTTTCTTGTTTTTAAATGATATAGATATAGCAAAATAAAGCACCTATTGAGCTCACTGGACGCGGATACAAACGAGGCACTGGAGGAACTTTATGGGTTTTACGCCACTAACCGCAGAAGACGTGATGTTGAACCATCCGCAGAAAAGATATACTTGAAGCAGATACCATTATACATAGTGAATAACATCCATGGAAATGAGTTGGATGTGACCGCGATTCCCAGCAGGAAGAGAAGCAGAATGAACGCCAACGTTATGCACAGGAATTCAAATTCCGTGTCGTTCCGCGAGGAGAATATTGTTGGTTACAAGATGGTAAGTTAACTAACCCCTCTGAGCCAAGGTTTACAATAGCAATGTTTATACATATTACAGAAATAATATTACAGATGATATTGCCATTCATTGATACAAGTTTGGGCTCCACCAAACCCATATAAGTCTTTATCTATGAAAGCCTCTGGTTTATCTTTATCACCGGTTTTAATTACACAGAGTGGAATTTGTGTCCTTTGGATTATTATATTGACATGTTGTTATATAATAAACTTCTAGAATAATTAAATAACCACCCAACTGTAAGCATTGGAATATTCCAATGGTGGAATGTTCTAAATAACCATAGAACTTCCTGCTCATGTTGGTATATAGTAGACTCCTAGAATAATTAAACTACTACTCAATAGTAAGCAGTGGAATGTTCTAAATACCAATGGAAGTTCCTGCTCATGTTAGTATATAATAAACTTCTAGAATAATTAAATAACCACCCAACTGTAAGCATTGGAATATTCCAATGGTGGAATGTTCTAAATAACCATAGAACTTCCTGCTCATGTTGGTATATAGTAGACTCCTAGAATAATTAAACTACTACTCAATGGTAAGCAGTGGAATGTTCTAAATATCTAAGGAACTTCCTGCTCATGTTTGTATATAATATGCTTCTAGAATAATTAAATAACTACCCAAGTGTAAGCATTGGAATATTCCAATGGTGGAATGTTCTACATACAAAAGGAACTTCCTGCTCATGTTTGTATATAATATGCTTCTAGAATAATTAAATTACCACCAAATAGTAAGCAGTTGAATATTCAGAATATCAATGGAAATTCTTGCACTGTGACCTTCAACATGTGATGGCCAATTTGCTTTTACATTATAGACATTTAAATAATGGCATTTAAACATGAAAACACTGTAGACCCTTGGCATTGAGCAAAGCATTGGTTTTAACAATGTTATTCCAATGTATATTATTTCATATTAAACAATGGGATTTGGATGGTTCACCAAGCATACACTACTGTACTGGCTTCAGAGGTAACATCTTAATGTTATATTAGAAACTATTTTTGACCAATACTTCTCTCTCTCTACAGTGCGACCCCACCAACAGCTCCGATTGCACCGTATTTACCTTCAGCTCAGGCGTCAATGCCATCCAAGAGTGGTACCGCCTGCACTATATGAATATCTTAGCTCAGATTCCTATGGAAGAGCAGATCTCCATGGGATACTCTGCTGAAGATTTGCTGGTCACCTGCTTTTTTGATGGCTTATCATGTGATGCTAGGTTAGTATCCACAAACTACCCTCCCCACACTTACTGATATATTTAATGTCTTCTAAAATTTATTTTGTTGATTTCCTCTTATAAAAGATGCTCAGTTCTTGAGATTTCATGATTCAATGCCATTGTCTTGGAATTTCCATCCCGCAAATCATTACAGTGTCCCTATATCGAACTCACAAAATTATTTCCAGTTATAAAGATACAAAGAAGACTGTTGCATTGATCATTTTGTATTCACTAATATAGTTACAAATATTTCCTGTTCTTACACTATGCTCCAAGTGTCATCAGTAGGTATCCTGGGATTTAATCCATGGATTGAGGATCAGAAAGACATAGTTGGAATAACAATACTACTATAAAAATACCACAATATAGCATCATATTAATACATGGCATGACTGGGTGCCTCATTGCTGATTGGCGCTAATGCTTTTGCCATCAGGATATGAGTCTTCCTAAAACATAAACAAATGAATGTAAATTAAATCTGAATGTCAGCTGAATTAATTAAACATCTCAGGAAGTAAAAAGTAGATTTCAATAATTAGATCATTACCAAAGAGTGATTAGCAGTAGTATTCTTACTTTGTTAGTAAAAGGAAGTAGCACATTACAAACCATGGATAATCACGTGTCTGCTGGCATATTATGTTCTTCATCTTAAAGGAAACCACTGTGCCGAAAAACATTTGTCAATAGTGATTTGTTACTTTCACTTATAATGTAATAAAGATTATGACTAATGATTGGTACATTTTACCTATTATGTTATAATAAAGATAATATTATTAAAGTACATTTCCTCTTTTTAACACAGAAACTTCACCCCCTTCTATCATCCATTATATGGAAACTGTTATACATTCAACGATGCTCAAAGGGGCGACCTGCTGGTTTCCTCAATGGGCGGTATGGAATATGGTGAGAAAATCTTATGTTATGTTACTGATATCATGTTTTCATTTATGAAGGACCAACCCCACATAGATGAAATTACAGAAATAAACATTTATATTCATGAAATGGCATTAAAGTCATTCTTACGATTTCTTGGGAATGCAATAGTTACAACAAACAGTTGGTCAAGTTGATGTTTAGTTGAGCTTTTCCTGATCGGAAAACAGGGGATCTGCATGACCATTATATCCATTATTTGACCACTAAGGTGGCTGCCTAGGGATGCTTCTGTCTGTAAGAATTACAGTACATCTGTCTGTAAGAATTACAGTACATCTGTCTGTAAGAATTACAGTACATCTGTCTGTAAGAATTATAGGTGAGGTAAATTTGGAACGGCTTAGAGGTGGCACCTGATGAAACTTTGCTTATTACACCAAAGATATAAATACAGTCCTATGGATGTAGGGGGTCTAAGACTGTTTTAAATATGATATGAGTTTATAACGAACATGCTTAATCTGTACATAGACCTTAAGAAATGTTTGCTCTAACACATTACTATTTGTCCCAGGACTGAAAGTGGTCTTATACATTGATGAGGATGATTACAATCCTTACCTGGTCACAGCTGCGGGAGCTAAAATATTGGTACATGACCAACAAGACTATCCATTCATTGAAGATGTGGGGACAGAAGTTGAAACGGCTTTAGAGACTTCCATAGGAATGCAATTGGTGAGTAAATGTACAGGAAAATAAATGAGCCTGTCCATTTTTAGAACGTTTGTTCATCTTAAAGGATACAAAAAGTATAATACAATGTAAATGGGAAAATCTAAATGGTGACCATATTAGTTCTTTTTATTTTGAAGCTGATTTTGGAGTATGAACTTCTACCTCCTCCTAGATTGTAAGTCTGCGAGTTTTCAATCTTGCAATGGGCTTTGGGGAAAGCTCTATGGACACTGGATTCTAAGTTCAAAGACAGGGCCCTCTATCTTTTGGAATGTGTTAATATTGTTTTGCCTTGATCACAACTTATGTATAGCGCTACAGAATATGTTACAAATAAACAATGATAATAATAATAATAATTTTGAAGCTGATTTTGGAGTATGAACTTCTACCTCCTTCTCCAAAGGAGCTCTAAATTGATCAAAACTCATCATTAACTTACCTGTTTTGGACAAATTTCATGATTAACTTATCTGGTCTCCTAACAGAGAAACATTGGGATAATCCAATGTTATTTCAATAAGTCTCTGAGCAGAATATTTGGGCTGTTTCTGCAAAATGTAGAGCCTTTCGGAGTTAGGAGATGATTGAAGTGGGTTAGTTGGAAACATGTTTAGTCACTTATGCATGGATGATAAGTGAATGGTTGGCTATCTATAGACTCTCAGAGATGAGATATCTAGGATGTGTTTTGGTGAGGCAATTAGTTGTGTACCCAAGTTTCATAAGACAGATGACTAGCTATTAAAATGTATTATTTTTTTCAGACTGAATCAAGTAAGTTGAGTAGCCCATACAGTGACTGTACCTTGGATGGCAGTGACATCCCTGTGATGAATCTATACAACAAGAAATACACCCTACAGGTATATGCAGTTATGAGTCTTACTGGTAGTTATTGTAGATCTGCTCTACTGTTTCCTCTTAATCCTCAGTTCTTAATCAATTACTAACACTCAGACTACTGCCAATTGGCCTGCATCTTTATTTAATTTATATTATTGGTTTATTCTTCTCTAGATCTGCCTCAATTCCTGCTTTCAGTTCGAGATGGTTAACACATGTGGCTGTGCTCATTATAACCAACCCTTGCCAGACAACGCAGAATATTGTAACTACAAGAAATACCCCAACTGGAGTAAGTGTAACCAAACAGTGGGTTTTATAGTGCCCTGGGTCACTTGTGATATGCTCTCCTTTCAACAGTATTTCTATTTCCTTATTCCTTCACCATGTCTTCTCTCTCAACATTTATTGTCTTTTGTTGCTTTTTTTGCGCTCTATACACTAAAATATCAGTCCTATCTGATTGCATGCCATTCTTTAACTTTGTCTACCTGTATAGTATATACTATATGCATATCCATAAGTTATAATACAAAATGTACCTGAGGCTTACATAAAGTACTGTGAGAGTCACATTAAAACAAATTGGGGTATATGGTTTATTTATCAAGGGGGAGAGTGGCAGAGCGTGTGTATAGTGGGTCCCAGGGAAAAATAACTTGGGTGCCCCCTTTTAACTTGCCTGTAGCTGTCAATAAACATCTAAATATATATAGGAGATCAGATTACCTTTAGATAACCCTCTCCAGTAATAAATGAAGAGAACCCCATTTACTTCAGACCACTGGTGATGGTAGCATAGGGCCACTAGCTGGTTGTGGGTTCTGGTGCTTTGATGGAAAACAGGATGTGGAAAAATATTATATGTTTTAATGACACCTATACCCACTTATCTCAATTTTTATTCTTGGTTGATAAATATAACCTATTGTCTCCTAAACTATTTTAACAGACTAATAGTATACAATTTGCCAACTTGACTAATATTTCTTCCTTTTTTTTTTCTCTCTCAGTTTATTGCTATTATAAGCTGCATAAGAAGTTTATTCAGGACGAGCTAGAATGCCAGAGCACATGTCGGGAATCTTGCAGGTAAGCATGTACACAATTTTTCCATATAACAGCTTTATTAAGAAATTTAGCAGACATATTTTTTAATTTTTAGACACATTAAAATCTTTGCATAAAATTGATGTTTGGCCATGTTTTAGAGGCAGGAAACTCACAAATTTACATTCAAATTTAATAATTGTTTTAATATTTGCCAGACATTGGAATGCCTTTGAATCTCTTTATGCCTTCAGTTACAGAGTAAAATATTCCACAAATCACCACTTTAGGGTGCAAAAAAAAATGTAATTGTTATCTTTAGTTTACTTTTTCATTGTTTGAAAAAGTTAAATGTTGATATGAAAAAGTGTTTGATAGTTTTGGTCATTTGTTATAACATATAGTGTAAAAGAGATGATGAACTTCTAGATAAGAAGGAATGTCTGTGCATGAGCAATAATTCTATTATAAATTACAAAATTAATAATGAAGCATTTCATTGCAATATAAAAAAGGGACATAATAAATATATAATATACAAAAATATAATTATGTAATAAATATAAAAAATAATATTAAAATATCTTGCTATTGAATTATTTTTTATATATTTAGTATTTTTATTTTTCACTTATCTATTATATGTTTTAAATTTTTATTAACATGAATGTTTAGTTAATTATTATCTTCCTAGAAAATAATAAATAATTAATAAAAGCACATGTTAATATATATCGGCAACAGAATAATTATGGCAAGCTTTAAAATATTATTTTATCAAATTATTTTCACAAGGGGATAAAATAAATGGGTATCATGTTTAGTTACGTCCCATGACCACAAAACTCCAGCAAAATTAATTTGTAACATACCTATTATTTTTTAACTAGACTTAATGTGATAAACAATTTTAATTATTTATTTTGTGCAGTCATTTTGGGTAGGAAATATAAATATAAATTAAGGTTTTTATTTTTAAACATGTAGATATTCATTTTAAATTAGATCATGTATTTATGTACAGAAATATATGTATGTTTAACAAATACACCATTTATTAAATAAAAATCGATTTCTTTAAAAACCTAAAATACGATTTACATGTTGAAAAAAAGATAAACTAAGTCTTTCTGAAACTAAACTAATTCTCTAATGGCTTTTTAGCTAGAAAATCGCAAATTGCTAATTTGGTCTTATATTTTTTAGAGCACAACCAATACCAGTGCAATTATTTGTGTTTAAAGGGACAATTTGTGGAACAAAAGGATGACTACAATTTACCTTTTGATTTCAGATTTTATTATAATTCTCTATTTTACCATTTCAGTTTTAAAGAATGGACGATGATAAGGAGTCAAGGAAAATGGCCATCCATCAACTCAGAGGTATGTTCCATTTCATTCTTCAATTTGCATTTACACCGTTTTATACATTTTATCCATCTCTTAATGTCAATATTTGCTCAGATTCCCATCATACACATTATTACATCATTTGCCTTTTTTCCCCACAGGAATGGATGCTACGTGTTCTGTCCTGGGAAATGGGGGACAAATTAGAGAAAAACCTCTCAAAGTAAGTAAACAGACAAGTGAAAGTTTTGCATTACATTACTGCTTGTACCTTATACACAGTTATCAAGTTATTTTCTCTATAATCTCTTTGAATATCAAAATTATTGATAATATATCAGCTGATTATGGGGCACATTCAATTCCAGGCCCGTAACTTGACAGCCAATTGTCTGCGAGTGAGTTGTGGGCTCCAGTTCCCCTCCGTTTGCGAGGCTATTCAATTAATCAAGCTCGCAAGTTGATCAGTTGAGGGCGGGAACATGATCAATTAAGCAAGCCTGTAACCACCCATTTGAAATCAGCCAATAGCAAATTAGACTGTCAGAATTCCGGCAGTAAAACATGGAAGTTACTTGTCATTCAATTAGGTTCGGGGGTCCGATATGAGATCAGACTTGCAAGACATAGAAAATACAGAATTATGAAAATGAATGCCAATACTGTTCTTGTCTATATGGGTGGCCTGATATGTATTAACTTATTGATACCCAAGATCATTTTAACCCCAAAATAACACACAAAATTAAAATGTATTTCCTGCTGATTTGCGTTGAGACTGTTGTGCGATTAATTCTAATATCTTTCATCGCTTTCCACGTTATTTACAGTGCAGTATTGATCTCTTCTTAGCACTTACAGTGCTACGAATAGATGTTTAACCCCCTAGCGGGTCCTCTCTAGCACATGTAGGATTTCCTCCTCCATTTGCGCTTTACGAGTGTGGATACTATTTTGAGCTTGGGGAAATTGAGCAATTGAATAGCGATTTGCGATTTTAGCCTTGAAAATGTGACAGATCAAAGGCTTCTGAAGGTTTCTGAACCCGATCGGAGCCCGCAAAAAGATGCAAATTGAATAGCAAAATAGCTTGCAACCGCCCTTACGGTGTCCCAGATGTCAAATTCGGTCAATTGAATGTGGCCCAATATCTGTAACTTCATTACTACATTCTTCAACTGAACATCTTACATTTATAAAGCAATAGGCAATAAATGTGGTTGTGTCACATGTACCACTCAAGCTCAGAGTTTTTAGATTATGTCATACATATACATTCTTTTACAGCTACATTAATTACATTTTATCATGTTTTACTTTACAGGTACGATTTGGCAAGTCTCAATATTTTCTACCAGAATCTGAACTTGAGATCTATATCTGAGAGTCCAGCCAACAGTGTAAGTGTAAAATGTATTTAGTCAATAGATTTAAATACAATCAAAGATAACTTGATATTTTTATCTGACCATGTACATTAGTTTCTTGACATCATAACATAATCATGCATCATGCCATTATCATTATATATCTTCAGAGTAACATGATAACATTTGCAGCATGTATGTACCTAGAGAAGCTATAGGGAAGACATATATAAGACAAGTCATGTGGTGTAATATTTTATATTTAATTTACTAATTATGTTGTGGACAGGAAAACTAACCATAAGTTACAAATATGGTATAAGTAGCTTGCATACATCTGAATTAGCCTAGGGCATCAAAAATTAAATACCTTCCTGACTTTCAATGTGCAGTTTATTTAGATTTTCATTATAAATAATTACTATTTTTTTCAATTGTTATTATTTAGAAAATGTAAATTAGCTGAAATAATCAAACCATTCAATTCATACATATGGTAGATTCCTGAATTAATGAAACAATCATCGTAATCAAGGGGTTGTGTTACTGATATCTCACAGTTTTTTTTTATTGTGAAATTGGCTTTTGACATTAGGAGATGGTGCTCTGAGTACTTTCCCTTCATAAAAACCAATTTGTCTTGAAGTTTACAGTTTATACTTATTTATGTATAGTATGTCTTGAATCTATCATGTCTTCAGTATTATTTGACTTTTCACATTTTTCCACAGATTGTTACTCTGCTCTCAAATTTTGGTGGACAGCTGGGTCTATGGATGAGTTGCTCCATGGTTTGTGTGTTGGAGATCATTGAGATTTTCTTTATTGACTCTTTATGGGTTGTCCTACGTCAGCGCTGGCAAAAACTGAAGAAATGGTGGAGAGAGCGTAAGGAGGAGCAGAATCCTAACATTCCTGTACCTGCCATGACGGGTCATGACAATCCAATCTGCATTGGTGATGACGACCCACCTACCTTTAATACAGCTCTCCAACTGCCCCAAGCTCAAGATGTGCCCAGGACTCCTCCACCTCTGTACAACACTTTGCGGATACAAAGTGCCTTTATTAATGAAGACACTGACTCAGAAGATGATACAGAACATTTGTAACTTGACCTTTCACCTCAAGTTTGTTTTTTGTGAATGAGATGTACTTGAATCAACCTCTCTCCAGTGTAGCAACTCAACAAATGAATGCTTGACTATCAGAAGTTGAGTAACAGAACTGGATGAAGGCTTACAGGAGAGAGAGACAGTTGCACTCACTATGACTCTAAGGAACCTTCCACACTTGAAGAACTCTAAAGAAATGTGATAGCAATAATGATTATTCATTGGTGCTTTAATGCAGGTCCTCGTTGATGTGTGGAAGGTCCTGTATCCCTCACAATGTGTCAAAACTGTGATGTGTTTAATCATCATGCAAAACTATGGTTCCAACCGTAGCATGTTCAATGAACCACTGGTTCTTAAAAAATATGTTTGTAGCTCTCTATGTCTTATATCTTCTTTAACATCCTGCCATTGTTTGTTAGAGACCCTTCATGCAACTGGAAAGACATCCAGGAGCTGTAGCTAATTGAGGGGTTAAAATATATTATGTCTTTGGGCACTGGACTCTGCCACCCATTTTCTGTACTATGGAATAATTGTGCCATGCACATAATGCTGCTTCTTAAATAGTACATTATTGTAATCTTCTATAACTTTTATAAAGGTGTACATGTGAATGTGTAACCGTACATAACTATTGTACATGTATATAGTACTTACTGTACACAGAAAGCCATACAAATGGAATGATATAAAATGAAGTATACATACAATAGAAATTAAAAGAATATATTTGTATATGTCTAATATATTTAAAACATGAATGACCTCATTTTGTAATAAAAACTTCTCAGTGTACATTTCGTTTGTGTTTATCCATCACTGATCTTAATCAAGTCAATTTCGGAAAAAGGAACATTTTTCATATCAAGACAATGACATTGCGCTTAATATTCTCACATTGATTGTCAGTAGTATTTTTAATATCCATTCCAAAGCGGAGTTTAAAATGGAAGATGTTTTAAGAATTCATGTTTCATTTGGAAAGCCTCATAAGCCTTCAAATGCAACTATTTTGACCCATTTTGAGGTAGATGTTAAAGGAACATGTACAGAAGACACAATGTAGGCTACAGCCACAGCTACGTTATGCAGCCATAGGCCAGGTAGGTCATTCAATTCATTTGAAAATAACGTTCAAAACTTGACTATAGGAGTTTATTTACAACATTTAAAAGACACGCTAATCATAGTTTCCTAGGTCTTGTCATAACCACTGAGGTCACCCAAATATAGGGTGTCTAAACTTGTATTAACTTTTAGAAGAGGATGACATTTTCTGTAACATCTTAGGAAACGAGAGATTTAACGTTTAACAATTGTGTCAATTGACCTGTAACATACACCATGATCTTCTTCTGTACCCCAATAAGCAGGGTGTAGGGACATATGTGTGTGTGAAGTAGGGAATGGAACTTGGGGTTTTGGTAAATATATATTTTAGAACTGATGCTTTTCATGTATACTCAAGTATCTGTTGAGCTATAGTTATGATAGAGCATAATATAATACAGTAAACTCCTGATTATCCAGCACCTACAGGACTCCCTATTGCCGGTTTACTGTAGTTGCCGGTCCATCGGGAGTCCCCGCTTTTAAGGGTCTAAACAACCCTTTAACCCCCCAAACCCCCTCAAAATGCCTTTAAAAGGCATTAGCACCTAAACCAGACCAAAAAATAATTAGAAAAAAGTAAGCATTATTTTTTTGCAGTCTTGAACTGTTAGATAGTGCCGGATAGTCCTGGTTATGCCGGTTTAGCAGGAGTTTTTTGAAAATGGGGAATTGGTGCCGGTGCCGGTTGCTTGAGAGTGCCGGTTAGTAGGGTGCCGGATAACCGGGAGTTTACTGTAGAAAGATATCAGACTTCCAAATGTATGCTGAAAGTTCAGTACAAGTGTGCAATTACTCGAACGTAATAACTTCCCCTTTCAAACAGGTTCCATAAAATGTCTAGGAATTAAAGGTACACTGTATGTAAGTTTCCCTATTTTTACCTTTTTCTATTCTAACACATGCTGCTTATATCAGAAACACACATTACATGGAGTCATTCTATACACACACAGATTTATTTTATTTAAACATAAAACTTGTTTTCCACACCCCCAGTGCTGCTTACATAGGTACCAATAGAAACACTGCATTTGGGTATGGATTTTACCGGTTTACAAATATCCTACCTTATACCCATATTATGGATTGGAAGACTGAGTTTGATTAAAATGAATTTATTTTCCAGAATCCTATTTCTGTGTAACACACTGACTACATCACTACATAAGCCAACCATTACAGATCTCCAACAATGCATAGTGGCCGGAGTAATCTTATTGAGACAGGAAGAGTTAGAATGTTTCTAGGTGGTAGATTGGTATGACATATCTCAAATTAGCCACATTGTTGCCAAATATTTGTCCATGAGTGTGAAACACAATTGGCTGATCTGGAACAATATTTAGGCCAAATTTATCTTTTCTCCCAATATACATTTGGTTTCCACTTGCCATTCACAGAATATCCCCCAAAATATCTTCCAACTCACCATTTCTCATAACACATCCTTCTCTCCAGAATTGTGACGCTTAAAATGAATAGTACACAATTAACAATGTATTTGGATGGAAATGTACTAAGGTTACAACAGCTAAAGGAAACACGTCAACTAAAAACATCAGATGGATTTCTAGCAACCTCCCAACTAATTGTAAAACAGGGTCAAAAACTGCCAAGACCAGTTTTAAATGACTTTACTTACAAGAGACACACACATTACAAGTCTGATCTTTAAACACATCCCTTAGCCAATCTCGATACATGATAAACATTAGGGCACACCATAACAATAGGATTAAACTGAAATAATCACTTTACTGTGGTTTAAAAAGTTGACAGGAAACCTGCACTGAGCTTATTTCCTGAAGGAAAAGGGACATCAGGCGCAGGAAAACATATTTCAATGATGATGTAAAAGGTGCCTCAAGGAAATCAAGTAAGGAGCTTACCAACATCTCTTGGTCGTGAAAATAAGCTACTGCTCGTCACAAAATGATCTTCCCAAAGTAAAGAATTTCTAAAGTGCAAGTAGTTTTCAAACCCTCCCAAGTCCCCCAGAAGCATTTAAAGTGACAGTATAGCACAAAAAACACTGCTAAAGGATGACATTTCACCATTATTTAACTTAACAATCAACATATGTGTAATTAAAAGTTATGCTATGTTAGTATTAAGCCCATTTTATGATACAAAATCCAGGGTAACACACAACCAAGTACTCAAAAAGGTTAATATTCATCATGAACCTACGTTGCCTAGGAACAAATGCTCGAATGCATCGGCTATAAATATATCATATTTTAACACAAAATAAAAACAACTTTATTTATTGAAGCTATAAATACAATTGTCACATATTTTTAATATCAAAATAAATAAAACAAAAAACAAATACTATATATATATATATATATATATATATATATATATATATATATATATATATACTTAAAGGAAGCCATGTTTAAAATTGGGTATGGTTTGTCCCTACACAGCTTCCCAGAATGCAGTGTAATAACTGTTTTTCTCAGAATTCTGAGCTGGAAGCAGTTCTTTTTACTTGTTTTAGACATTCGAATGTAAACACAGATGTACTATTTATTTACTGTACTACTGTACGGTGGAGGCTTCTATCCCTTTTTTGCCCACCATATATTAAACGATTGTAGTGGTGAACTACCTACTCATAAGATCCACAACGCAGGCTGAGATCCTGCTCCACGCTGATGATAGCAAGTAAGCTTGAAACAGCTGTATGTGGATAGGATTTCCAGGTTGTGTATAATCCAACCTTGGCTTTGCATAAAAGATGTGTAATACAGCAGACATAAGCTTAAAGGAAGCTATGTTTAAAATGGGCTATGGATTGAAGAGTGAGGTATTTGTAAGCACATTTGCATGTCCCTTCTCAGCTTCCCAGAATGCAGTGTAATAAGTTTTGGGGGAATTCTGAGCTGGAAACAGTTTTTTTAACTTGTTTTAGACATTCAAATGTGAACACAGATGTACTATTTATTTACTAAATATATCATATATATATAAAATGTTTCCTTGCCTAGCAGTTACGGCACTTGTTACTGCACCCCCCAATCATTACAATATTCAAGACATTTGCATTTCCTATTGGCTCCTAGAGTCCTGTCTCATCTGTAAACTTTGGTTTGGTTACTCCCTGCACAAAAATCTGTTGCATCTAACACAGGATTTAGGGCTGTGGGCTGAGTGCCCTAACCTTGGGGAGCCAAAGATTTACATTAGTGTAGAACTTAGGGGAAAAAAAAGCTCCTGCAGCTAATTTACGGCAGTGCACTAACTTAGAGCACTTGATATACATGGAGGCCCTTATATTTAGCTTACATGTGTCATGTGGACTTCATATGGGACTTCTAATCCTTATTTACCATGCAGTGGAGGATTATACTATTGGTGCTTACACTTCTATTGAATTATATTGTCATATAGTCTACGAAAAGCGGCAGTAGCTAAAGACGTGAATAGATATCTTATCTGATTTCACTGTGTTTCTCATTCCTTCCAGTCTATTACACATGTTAAGGACAAAAACAAAATGTCTACTACCATTAAATAAACATTAAATACATTAGTTAAATATGAAAGGCTTCTTATTTTAATCTTTCTAAAAACATTTTATACATCATCAAGCTCTTCAAAAAGGTATAAATAACACTTTTATGATCCTTTAATATGTATGATTAAGCCTCTATAAGCATACAAACTTTTATTCAAACTCGGATAGAATATTCTCTAAATTATTAGGACTCAAAAACATCTTGTGGATGTCTGATAATACATATAACATAGGATATGCATATCTGTGTCTATATATATATATATATATATATATATATATATATATATATATATACGTCTTAGATTCAGTACAACACACATACCAGAATAAATGAAGGGGAACAGTCAGTGTTACTTAAGAAAATATAAGAAAGAACTTTTTGTTTTATATATAACTCAAGCTTGTCAAATGTTCTTATACTTAGGAATGAGGAAATACTCCAGCAGAAAGAAGGGGTAAAATTAAAGAGGAATGTAAATAAGTAGTTGACTCAGATCCCTGATCCGGGACAGCAAAGACCCCATTATTATATCATTCCAAGGCTGGGTTGCATCGTAGTTTAAGTATAGATATGCAATCTCCTGCTGTATTATTTGCCGACATAGACATAAAATAGAAATTTTCAAGGAAAGCGAGAATTTGAACAATTTAATTTATATATTGTAGATGAAACATACACAACTTGATGTTATATGGTCCAGGATTTTCAGTATAATCTTTGCCCCCCTAATTATATATATATATATATATATATATATATATATATATATATATATATATATATATATATATATATATACAGTGTGTCTAAAAAGTCTACACACCCCCTGTTAAAATGTCAGGTTTCTGTGCTGTAAAAAAATTAGACAAAGATGCTGCCACCACCTTGCTTCAATGTGGGTATGGTGTTCTTTTGGTGATGTGCAGTGTTGTTTTTGCGCCAAACATATCTTTTGGAATTATGGCCAAAAAGTTCAACCTTGGTTTCATCAGACCATAACACCTTTTCCCACATGCTTTTGGGAGACTTCAGATGTGTTTTTGCAAAATGTAGCCTGGCTTGGATGTTTTTCTTCGTAAGAAAAGGCTTTTGTCTTGCCACTCTACCTTATAGCCCAGACATATGAAGAATACGGGAGATTGTTGTCACATGTACCACACAGCCAGTACTTGCCAGATATTTCTGCAGCTCCTTTAATGTTGCTGTAGGCCTCTTGGTAGCCTCCCAGACGAGTTTTCTTCTCGTCTTTTCATCAATTTTGGAGGGAGCTCCAGTTCTTGGTAATGTCACTGTTGTGCCATATTTTCTCCACTTGATGATGACTTCACTGTGTTCCCCTGGTATATCTAATGCCTTGGAAATTCTTTTGTACCCTTCTCCTGACTGATACCTCTTAACAATGAGACCCCTCTGATGCTTTGGAAGCTCTCTGTGGACTATGGCTTTTGCTGTGGGATGAGACTAAGAACATTTCAGAAAAGACCAACTAGAGCAGCTGAACTTTATTTGGGGTTAATCAGAGAAACTTTAAATGATGGCAGGTGTATGCTGGCTCCTATTTAACACGATTTGGAATGTGATTGCTTAATTCTGAACACAGCTACATCCCCAGTTATAAGAGTAAGAGGGTGTGCAGACTTATGCAACCACATTATTATTATTTTTTTTCTTCCCTCCACCTAAAAGTTTTCAGTTTGTTTTTCAATTGAGTTGTACAGTTTAAAGGTCACATTAAAGGTGGAAAAACTTCTGAAATTATCTATCTTTGTCTCATTTTTTTACAGCACAGAAACCTGACATTTTAACAGGGGTGTGTAGACTTTTTATATCCACTGGATATATATATATATATATATATATATATATATATATATACATATATATATATATATATATATATATATATATATATATATATATATAATGAATACCAACTGATTATGCAAGTACATATATGTAGAATCAGAAGTTAGAGCCTGTTGATCCAATTTGGGATCTTTAGCAGTGCAATACCAGAGCTGGGAGGAAGCCATAAAATACTTCAGACGATTGACTTGGACCCAGCAGAGACCCACTAAAAGGGATTTATATATATCCCTATTTTTAAAGCATGGGTTGAGATGCACATGGTGGGAGGGAGTTAACATATTACATGCCCATCTGTTACATGTTTAAATATTCCATATGACATGACATATTGTAAGTTTAAAACAGCACCTTTACCAATAAATAGATAGTCATACATACTTGACACTGGAGGTGTTGTATACTGTATACCAACACTACATATATGGATAGTGGTCTGGATTGAGCATACACTGGATATAGGAAAATTGACAATGCATAGTGGCAAGGGAGCAACTGGTAAATTCTCTCTATATATTTATAATATGCCCACAATAGAAGTTTTTCATAAACAAAATATAAATGAAATTCTGCGGACACATATTATCTGATTATAAAAATTTAGTGATTCTTGACGTTCAACTTCTTTACATCTTCAATAGCCGCATTCTCTTCTCTGTAGATCATGATTGGACTCATCTAGTGGGTAAAGATTAAAGAATATTGTAGTGCTTCTTAGCCTAATCTCTTAAAACGTTCTTTAAAAGGCCACTGCAGTTCAAGAAAAAATATACTTTTTGTCAAGTATGTACCAAATTAACAATATTAGCTCCTGTGTAAGCCATCAACATAACATTATCTGGGAAAATCTGCATTTTTGATGACTGTTTATCAGTATGGGATTCCATTTTGTGTTTGTTACATAACATCCTCAGAGCTGAATCGTAAGGGTGTGTATTTTGGAGAGAGTGTTGAGGGAACAGAGAGCCTTTGTTAAGATAATTGGATAAGATTGACATCATACTCTCCCCTCTTACTGGCCAGAAGCAGATTCCTTGCTTCAGGAAATGCAACCAAATCTCTCCAGAATGTAAACGCCACTTGCTCAGACACAACTTCCCCCAATGTATCATGAATTCCCCCAGGATCTGGTGAAGGCATCATTTTTTTCTACTTAAAAACTAGCTGTATGACTTTTTTTATTGTCTTGGATATATACAGCCTTATTAAATTGCGATTCGGCCAATTGAATAGGGCTCTATTTAAGCACAGAGCATATTTTTTTACAGATGTTTTTAGTTAGTGAAGACCTTGCTTTTGGATAGAAGTTCACTAACTAAAAACGTCTGTAAAAAAATATGCTATGTGCTTACACAGAGCCCTATTCAATTGGCTGAATTGCAATTTAATAAGGCTTTTAGTCTCTGGAAGTGATCCCAGTCACTTTAAGAACCACCTGAACCATGGATCTTCATCTCCAAAGACTGCAGTGTAATCTGCTGTGTTATTCTAGATGAGGTCTAGACACTGATCCATCGAGTGGCATTGTTGTTTAGTCGTTCAGTGCCTTTGGACCGCAGCACGCCAAGTAGATCTGTCACCCGCTGCCCCTATGAGCTCCCTCAAGCTCATGCTCGTGGCATCAATGACCTCATCTATGCGTCACCGCCTCTGCCGCCCTGCCAAGTGGCACTAGTATCCCTCTTTCTCTGAAGCTAATTGTCCTATGGTTAATATTGCTGATGTGCATGGCCTGTTCTCTATAATTTCTAAATAATTACAATGACACATCTGACATTTTATATTTTATTTGCATGTGTCAGTTGCTTTTTATGTGTCTTAGTCATCATACAAAAGAGAGATTTAGTAAGCTATAGAAGTGGAAAGGGACAGGAATGATAAGCCCAGACACACTTTATTAAAAAAAAAAAGGAGAGTGAAGAGAGCCAAATTGAGTGTGTCAGAGAAATATGACTGACTCTGTAAACATATTATTAGGAGGGTGGATCCTCCGGAGTTTGATAGAAGTGATGCCAGGCCTCATGTCTCCTTGTGACTTATAAAATCTGGTAAGGCTGCAAGTTTCTAATTCACTAAAACGTCACAGTTGGTGAAAAAAAGCCTTGAGTAAGATGAGGCAATAGCTGGTCAGGAAGTATCTTGCTCTTTTAGATTAAAGTGACGTGGAGGCAACATAGACAGAAAACAGACTGGATGATTAAAGGGACTCTGTCCCACAGGCAGGAATTTGGGTTCTTGTTAAAAAGCATTAAAAATTGTGTATACATTGTACTAGACACTTATCCCAATAATAAATATTTTTTGAAATATTCAGCATTGATTGTGCAACTATTTATGCTAATGTACAGATCAATAAGCGATCTTGCAGCTCAGAGTGTTTGATAAGGAGGGAAACTAACTGAACGAATACCTTTTGTACCATCACAGAGATAGACAGGCAGATAATGTAATCCTAATTAGCACAGCAGAGAAGATAATTAGTATTCACGAGGCACTCCTGTTTTTTTTTTATCAGAAACAATTCACTTTAGCATCAAATTGCTTGTACAAGGTATAGCTCATTTTACATTCTCTTAAAAATTATTTAAAAAGCTTGATTTTGTGTTGACTGAGCATCTTAAGGGATTTAAGGACTGCTGCATTATAAAACAAATGTGGCAAACAGTATTAGACAGAAAAAATGTCATAAAGTGACATTCGCACCTCTGCTGGTTCCGAAAAATCGCCATGATATTTGATGATGGTTATGTGTGTGCATGAGGGGTGTTTACATCTCTGCAGGAGCAGGATTTGCAATTATCCGTACAGGACATGTGTGATAAGAGAGGATATGTCTCCTCAGGGAGTGAACATTCACTCCTCTTCTCCTCTACTGATCAACAGAAAAAGCCGATACACATCAAAAGCCAAGCTATAAGAAAGTACTATCTGTTAAAGAGACAATATCAGCAAGACGCTCATACAAATACTCAAGTGGAATGAGGTTTGGTTAAAATTTAACATGCGCTCTTCAACTTCAACTTCATAAATATTCAATATATCTGGCTTGAGAAAATGTGGGCCAACCCAACTTGGCTCCAAGACTGACGTTAAGCAAGTCTGCAGTACAGATCATGTTTTAACAGGTTATGTTACCTTTTACTCATTAGATATCATGTCCTCCATTGTATTGATTTATAAATAAGATAACGATTAATACCATCAGGGATGTCACTGTGGGTAAAAAAGACTCTTCACCCATCACACTTTAACATCTTTGGATATTTAATGCTGCAAAACGGTCAATTAATAAGAATAAACAACCGCAGATAAACAAATAAAAGTGTGACATAATAGAATTCAGTTTCACACTATTTAAGAGGATTAATTAATCATCAGACTAGTGTACAGGAAATGAATCCATCATAATATAGATATTCAAGGAAAAGTAACCATAGATAAATTACAACAACATAGCAGTATATTGTTTTACTACAAAAACAGATTAGGATACTTGGATGTACAGGGAGTGGTACCATGATTAGAAAGAAAGAGTTGTGATGCCACATTGTTAATTAGAAATAAATATAAATATGAATCATATCTGCTTTAATGTGGCCCTATGCTGTCATAGCATTGGACAGAACATGTAGGGTTGTATCACCAGCCAGACAGGTCACTAATAGTCAGGCACATGATGGATGAATGAGAAATCTGATTGAGGAAGAGTGGAGGTGTTGCATGTCAAAAAAACTAACATTAAAGGCACATTGAAAGCATTTTTGTATCCTGGTTTGTCAAGGACAGCATTGACTACTGGGTAGCTCTCCCCACTTACACGTGAAACAAAAGAAGAAAAAAAAATCAAGCCCTATGAAGAGACACTTACCCCCAACACTGCAGTCTTTTTGTCCTATTACACAGGATAATTTATTATCTTTGGACTTACCAGTGACTGTACTTTGACCAGGGTCTGTGCAGGGAAAGGTCCAACTCCCTCTTCCTGAAGCCACAATGTCTAATCCATGCTGGTATAGATTTGGCGTTCCCCTTCATGCGACACGGGAAATAAGCATATTTGAGCATTTATATTATTATTATTATTGTTTATGTGTAACATCCCACATATTCCATAGGGTTAAGTACAAGGCAAAATTATTTTAACAAATTGCAAAGAATGGAAAGCCCTGACTTTGAGCTATATACAGTATATATATATTTTTTTTATTTAAAAAGATATTTATTGTGGTAATGTGGTGAACATTTTCTAAAGTGATATATCTAGATAGAAAAAGCCTAGAGTCCAGATATTATTTTTATCCCAAAATATAAAAAAATGGCTTACTCCAGCAACATAAAAATCTGCACATACAATCTAACTGCAGGAACACCCTAACTAGCCCTGAGTCCCTTCTCGGCTTTCAGGTAAATCAAACACAGTTCTCTTTATACAGTTCACTTTCAACAATACTTTATTTTCCAGGTCTTTATCAGCAGGCCACATTAAGTGTATTTCCTTTCAAGTAGATAGGTGGGGCAATGGTCATCCCTTCTCTCCAAATTCCCCATCCCAGGGACCCTTAACACAATTTTCTGGTGAATGCTGTATTATTTATATACAACAGACCCTGGGGTGAATTAAACTCGTGAAATGGTATATTTTTCTTGATAAATAGTCTCCAGGTTGTTTGTCTCAACATTTCCCCATTCAAATGTACAGCAATCTTTGCAGCTAAACTTCTCTCTCCAGAGTTCCTGCTTCCAAAAGGATGAAAACACTTTTTCTTTGTGCTTGTTTCTCTTTAATTCAAATAAACATTGCAAACACTTGTCAGTGTCTGTCTGTCTTCCACTAAGATCATCTGAGAACTTGCAAACTCCACTCTGCAGCCTCACAGTTTTTGCAGACCTCAAACACAGCCTGCAGGCCTCACAAAAAGCCTGCCTCTCACACTACTAGCCTCACTGCTGGCATCAGTACATAAACAGGACCATCCATGTCTCAGTTCTAATCTCTTGAAGGTTTGAGGTCAGGTGTAGCTACTTAATTCTATTAATTGATTATAATAATTGTATTCATTAATTATATATATATATATAGTAAACAAAAAAAAAAATATATAAAAAATGGCGCTTAACACCTGCAGTAAATAACAAAAGAGAAAAAAAAAAGAAATATATCTTTCTAGTAGCAGGAGTACCGAGAAAAGTATGTAGGTAAAGTAACCAAGTGTGTCTCCATAAAATAATGGTAGACTGATGAGATAAAGGATATCAGGTAAGTAACACTCAGTATTACTCAAGTATCCCAACAACCTTCTGTTTAAAGTGCTCATACATCTGTTAGGACAATCATTGGACTGTTACTTTATAAAAGGTAGTGAAAAAAGGACATAAATAGGTGAAAAAATAATATAGAAAAATAGAAAAAATGGAGAAAAACCCTCTATTATATAAAAATAATTACAATCAAAAATATATAGGCAAGAGATATCTTAAAAGTTGCTTAGGTAAATAAGGTAAGCGAAAAAAGGAGTGGTGAACAGTACACCAAAGCATAGCGTGAAATACGCTTGCTAGCTCATAGAAGCAGTCAAACCAGCTTTCTCAAATCTTACCTTATACCTCCATGTGCATACCATACTACTCCATATGTTCCAAAAATGTAAAGATGGAGAAGATAGGTGACAAGATATACCTAATGCCTAAAAAATATAACAAAAAAATAAACAAATTGCCGACCGGTTTCGATAGTTACTGCACTATCTTTTTCAAGGCACATAGAGTGCATAACCATGTTTGAATTTCGCGGGGCTTTTTAAGGTAGACTAGTTACGCCTTCTTAGGCGTTTCCTCTGCGTTGGTTCACACCTCTTTAGTGTGTATTGGCTGGTATATAATTACCAGTGGCTTTGGGTACTTCCTAGTGTGATGCCCTTAACCTGTTTACGTCGTGACGTCGCTCGTAGCTTATAAGGCCTTCTGTCAGGGCTTGACGATCTATCGCGAGAATTCTCGGTGTACCGAGATGTCAATAAACTCTTATTTACTTCCAGGATTGATGTTCTTTCCAAGCCATCGCGAGGTTTAGTATAAAAACCTTAATAGCGTTTTTTTATTTCCTAAATTTCAATCAACTTTATTAATCCTTGATAGACAACATTATCTGTTATAGAGTAAAGAGCGGATACTAAGACCCGCTATCACTACCAAAGAAGGGACCAAAACCTTCTCCGTTCCTGCTAAAAAAAGAGAAAGATAAACAAAACCACTTCTAAAAATAAAAGTAAAAAAGGTAAACTAATCTTATATGAGAACGAGTATTAATAATCTTCTATTTAATAAGTAACAAGAGATTTTCTCAGATAAGTAGATGATATAATAAAATCCTATTATTGGGACTATTGGGAGAAGTTATTTCAAACTTAAATATAGAAGTATATTCTTTTCCTACCTCTGACTCGATACATAGTTACAGGCATGTATGCCACTTAAAGATTAGTTGTTCTAGACTATTACCGGACTCTCACTTAGCACCTTAGATCAAATGAATGGACTAAAGGTGAACCCTTCATTGAGGCCCCATGGACCCTGAGCTCCCATTAGATAGATCCACTTGCATTCCTCTTGCATCAGTTTTTGATCCATATTTCCTCCTCTTATTGATGTTTTAATATCATTAATGATATGAAATTCCAGGCTTTTTACATCACCTTGATGGTAGAGGCGAATGTGTCTCAAAATTGGTGTATCCAATTTGTTAGTGATAGAGGACACATGTTCTAATATTCTCCTCCTTATTTGTCTTATAGTTTTTCCCACATACAATTTTTTGCATTTGCAAACTATTATATAGATAACGTGGGTAGATAGACAATTATAGAAGGATATTAGTGGGAAAAATGTATTTGTCCACGGGTGATAGAAAGTTTTTTCGGGTTTAATATATTCACATGCCTTGCACTTCCCACATCTAAAAAGACCATTGGTCTTTGCCAGCCAATTCTTATTTTCTTCTTTCTTATTCGTGAATAAACTCTTTACTAGTTTGTCTCCAAGGTTTATACCTCTTCTGTATGTAATGTTGGGGTGCTCTGATAAGGTGTTCTTCAGTGCTTCATCTTCACATACAAGATGCCAGTGTTTCTTGATTATGTCATTAACTTGTTCACTATCTGTTCCATAGGATAGGATGCATCTCGTTATTTCATCCGTCTTTTTAGTTTGTTTTTTAAACAGTAACTCTGTTCTGTCCTTATTTAGCGACTTTTTATAGGCATTCTTTAGGACTCTATTCAGGTAGCCACGACTTCTCAGCCTTGTTTTCAATTCAGAGGCTTTTAATTTAAATTCATGCAAAGTGTCACAATTTCGGTGAAGTCTTAGATATTGGCCGATCGGTATGCTTGATTTCTGTGATATTGGATGTTTGCTCGTCCATGCCAGTGTCATATTAGTCGATGTTTCCTTTCTGAATAAGGTAGTATGCAGTTTTCCTTGATCAGTTTTCATAATTTTTAGATCCAGGAAATTAATTTCCTTCTCATCTGCTTCCCAAGTCAATTTAATATTCATGGTGTTTTGTTAAGTTTAAGCACAAATGCTTCTAGTTCCTTTTTGTCACCTTCCCAACATAATAAAACGTCATCGATGTATCTCTTCCACAAGAGGATTTTGTCCGTATCCATTTCATCACAGAAGACCTTGGTATTCTCCCACATTCCTAAAAAGAGGTTCGCGTAGCTTGGTGCACAACTTGTGCCCATCTCTGTACCCCTGATCTGATGGTACCATTTACCATGGAAAAAGAAGAAGTTTTTTGTAAGGACAAACTCCAGAAGGTTTAAAATAAACTCATTTCTTGTCTTGTTTTTTGAGCTTCTCATGTCCAGGTAATATTGGACAGCTCTCAAGCCTTGGTCATTTGGGATGCTGGAGTAGAGCTGTTCTACATCAACTGCCCCCAATATAGACACAGGTGGTAGCTCTAGTTCTTCTATGTTCTTTAGGGTATCCATCGTGTCTTCTAGATGGGAAGGTAGACTTTTCACTATTTCTTTTAATTCTTGGTCAATAAACTGACTTATTTTTTCTGTCAAACAATTTGTACTAGAGACAATTGGTCTTCCTGGAATAGGAGTGCGTTTCTTATGCACTTTCGGCAGCGCATAAAAAGTAGCCGCGGTAGGATCTTTCGGGAGAAAGTAATCATAATTAGCTCTGGTGACAATTCCTTCTTCTAACGCTTTTAGGAGGAGAGTTTGTAGTTCTATGAAGTATTGCCATGTCGGATTTTTTTGAAGAACTTCATATGTGTTTGTATCACGTAAAAGGGTTAAACACATTTCTAGATATTCATCCTTCTTCATTAACACTATGTTACCCCCTTTATCAGCTTTCTTGATCTCAATATCAAGTATTTTAATTTCTTCTATCGCTTTTCTTTCCTCTATCGTTATGTTATTTTGAGGTTCATTTAGAACATGCATTTTATTTACTTGATCCAAAGACTCAAGGTCTTTACAGACTAGTTTTAGAAACATTTGTAAGTTTCCGTAATGCTTTAGTTCTGGGGTAAATTTACTATTCTTTTTAAATGACTTTTGTTCTTGTTCCTTTAAGTCTTCTTCACTTAATAGTGACATCAGGTTATCTAGGGTATCTTTATCCTCATTCGTTAGCCCTATTTCTTCCAATCTTTTTTTGTCATTCTCATAGAAGAATTTTTTTTTAAAGCTAATTTCCTTACGAAAAGATTGATGTCTTTTATATTCGTAAATAAATTTGTATAGTTAGAGGGTATAAAAGACAGTCCTTTAGAAAGAATCTTTTTCTGTGCATCACTTAATATGATATCGGTTAAATTTCTAATAAGATTTTCATCATATTCTTCATCTAAACCGTCTTGACCTTTAGATGATTCTTGTTCTTTAGTTGGATCCTTCTTTTTTCTCCTTTCATAACAGTCACCAGCAATTAAAGTTCCAGTGTTTCGCTCTCTTGATTGTTCTTCTTTATTTTCGACTGGGTTCTTGAATTTCCTCTCCCTCTCCCTCGTGATTTTGGGCTTTGCCCCTTGTCTAAAAAAGTCGCTATTGAAGCTTGGTAAATCTTGTGTTAACAACTGATGTATTAGTATTAGGTTTAGATCTAACTTTCTTTCCCCTATGCTCTGTATCCGGTTGTGTTTCTGTTTCTGAATATTCTGATGAAGTAATGTCCGCAGTTTCTGATTCTTTACAGATGTTAGTGATCTTGTATATCTTTCTTTGTAGAAAGTCGTTCTTATCTCTGTTAAACTTAGTTTGCTTGCGTTTTATTAGATCTCTTTTATATTTGTCCAAGTTCTCATTCATTTTTGTTAGCCATTTATCATACTCTTGGCTTCCTTTAAACTTCTTAATATCTAGGTTACCTTCTTTGACCTTTTTATTGAGTGTATCTAGATTCTTGTGTTCTTGCTCTACTATTATTTTCATAAGCTCTATTGAGCAATTTGACACTACTTCAGTCCATTTCTTGACAAACTCGGATTCTAGAAGATGTTGGGGTGGAACTATTTGTATTCTTAAATCTCTGGGAATTAGGTTGTTTTTAATATAATTATCTAAGCTACTAATCTCCCAGATTGATTTTATTTGTCTTTGCAGTTGTTTCTGTAGGATTTTAAAATTTGTGAGAATATCTAATTTATTATCTTGAGCTAAATTTGTTCCCTCCCAGATTGATGCTGATTGTGCTTTGTTTACTAATGTATCATAATGCCATTTACTGGTTTCTGCCATTCTAATACGTTATATTAAACTTATTAGTGGGAGTAGAGTTATTTATTATATTTGTAAGGAGTAATATAATAAAATTAAATAGTAATTAAATATACAACTAAATTAAACATAATATACTATGAAGTGGACTTGTAAATACTGGACTAAACCACACAAAAATAATCTGGTAAACAAAAAAAAAATATATATAAAAAATGGAGCTTAACACCTGTAGTAAATAACAAAAGAGTTACCAAGTGTGTCTCCATAAAATAATGGTAGACTGATGAGATTAAGGATATCAGGTAAGTAACACTCAGTATTACTCAAGCATCCCAACAACCTTCTGTTTAAAGTCCTCATACATCTGTTAGGACAATCATTGGACTGTTACTTTATAAAAGGTAGTGAAAAAAGGACATAAATAGGTGAAAAAATAATATAGAAAAATAGAAAAAATGGAGAAAAACCCTCTATTATATAAAAATAATTACAATCAAAAATATATAGGCAAGAGATATCTTAAAAGTTGCTAAGGTAAATAAGGTAAGCGAAAAAAGGAGTGGTGAACAGTACACCAAAGCATAGCGTGAAATACACTTGCTAGATCATAGAAGCAGTCTTTTTTGGTTTGGTTATGTTATTCCTATGTTGGCTTGCTTACTATGCTTCTATACCATTAGTGAGTAAAGATTATTTTATTTATTTTTAAGAGATTTTTCCTATTTCTCCATTGTTTTCTATGGGAAAAACTTGGTGAGTTGTCTGCTTCCTTTTTGTTAGCTGTTTTCAAGTTTCTACTTTCCATTCCAGATGGTTTCCACTGGATTTTCTGCCCTGTCCTAAATAGGTTGCCTAAAGTACTGGGTAAGTTTGTTTTTCTAAGAGAAATATACATATAAAAAGAGTTTATGGTTTCTGATTATATATTTGATTATGTATTATGGCTTGTCTGTCATTATGGAAAATCCAAGATCCAGTCTGGCCTTTCAAAAAAACAAATTATAGGGGGGAAAAAGCTTTGTCATGAATGCATTGTCCTTCGTACAGATATCCTTAACTTGATTCAGGCCTGAGGTTGAGACTTTGGAGACAGGTGAATACATCTCAGAAGATGCAGGTGAAGGCTCCTCTACTATGGTTCACAGTCATCACGATAATTCCATTCCAGAAATATTTCTTCCATGTGAAGGAATGAAGAAGGGTGGAGAAAACTACAGAATTTCCTTTCCATTTGGTTGTAAGGAACGAGTCTTCTCTTTCTGACCTGCTGTATGCTTCTCTACATGAGGAAATGGCTACAATTCCATGGTCAAGCACTCTAAGAGATTATACTGAAATAGTGGCATTGTCCTAATAAGATATTTTCTGTTGCAGGCATGGGCGTAGGAACTGGGGGGGAGGGGGGGGGGGATGGGGAGAGGGTTAAATCACCCCCACATTTTTCTGTGCTTGCATGTATGTACTGTATATATATATATATATATATATATATATAAAAGCTATTTTACGGCCTGTGTATACAATGAGTTGTATCCCCCCCAGAATTATTCTAGAACCTACACCCCTGGATGTAGACTACCTTACCAAGCTCTATATCTTTACTGAGTCTGATATTAATGTTTGGGATAGGATCCCTTGATGCTCCTGTGGTACGCATGGCTAAAAAGGTTTCATTACCTTTAATGAAGGCAGTGCATCTAAGGATCCTATCAATCGCAGGATGGACAATTAATTTAAAAAGTGAGTCTCTGTGAGGTGAGTGGCATGGGTCATATAACTATCTTTACTACCCTGATTAACATAACCTGATCGAGACACTGGAGAGGATTAGGATAATTTATCCTTAGTTAAATATGAATTCCTTCTATCTAATAAACCTTAATGTTACTTGAGGCATTTATATTACAATGAGACCCTGTATCGTTGACAGACATCTCTCCTATTTACAAGATATATTGATCACATATTAATACAAGGATATCATATATATATACCTTGTTATCTATTCCTTAGTCTTAAATATAAATATAGTCTTTTGTATCCGGGACAGGTATCTAGCTCAGTGCGAGGTGAAATGTTGTGAGTTAATCACTTATAATCTCTGTAGTATAACATATGAAGTTGGTAATTTACTGGGACAATGTAATTTACTCTTTATATTTTAAGGTATTCTGAAACCACGGATTATTATATTTATTAATATTTTTATATGATTGAGGGTATTTAAGCAATTTATAAATATTTTATGCCAAGATATCACCATAGAAGCATACTCCATTCTGCTCTGCAAATTAATAAGTACTATGGTACTCTGTAACTAGAACATTATCCGAGACCAGCACAGATGTAGTGATTTATTTATTAAAAATAGAAGGGAACGTCTCCACGTGCCTATACCTTATAGGCACTCCATGTACGGCAAGATATCTTTTTTAATCATTTGTAAATCACTCATATTTTAAATAGTGTAATTTTTAACTTTGACTAATAAAGTTATATATTTAAAAATAAAAAACAATTATAAACAGAAAATGAATCCAGAGGTCTTTGCAGACATTTAAAAAATATGGGGCACTCCAGACTTAGATCTTATGGCCTCTCCTTGGAACAACCAGGTGCATATTTCTTATTCTATACTGCATCTGAAATCCTTCCATATCCTGGGATTTTCATCTAGCATATGTCTTACCTGCTTTTGCTCTTATCTTCATGGTAGTGAATAAGATCCTTTGGGACAAAGTATAAGTTGTTGCCATCATCCAGTTTTGAACAAGAAGGCTTTGGTTGTCTCTTCTACGAGCTCTCTTGATAAATCAGCCTATTTGTATTGCTCCTCTAAACGTCCTCCTTTGACAAGGTCCCTTCAAGTATCCAAACCTTAAGAGACTGAACTTGTGGCATGGAGACTTGCTAAAGGAGCAGGAACTTTCAGATCAGGTAATGGAGAATCTCCTGAAAGCTAGGTAAAATTAGGTTGGATATATATTAAGTGGAAATGAGGAGTGATAACTAGGATATTAGTCGACAAAAGCCCCTTATCTAGGACGTAAGTAGGTCAATGCCCATTGTCTAGCACATGTGAAGGCAATAACCCTGATCCACCAAACAATCACAGTTAGTTATTTTGGTAATGTCAATAGCTTTGAATCATCCACTATATCTATTTAAGTAATACCAGTTGGAATTAACATGGATTGTTTGAGAATTTGCATAATTTAATTTACAGAACATGCCCACAACTTTGAAGATGTTTTTTTTTAATTGTGAAACAAACAACTAATAGGACAAAATAACAGAAAAAGTCAATGTGCATAACTATTCACCCCCCTAAAGGCAATACTTTGTAGCGCCATCTTTTGCGGCAATCACAGCTCCAAGTCGCTTTGGATAAGTCTCTATGAGCTTGCCACATCTTACCACTGGGATTTTTGCCCATTCCTCCTTGCAAAACTGCCCCAGCTCCTTCAAGTTGGATGGTTTGCGCTTGTGAACAGCAATCTTTAAGTCTGACCACAGATTTTCTATTGGATTGAGGTCTGGGCTTTGACTAGGCCATTCCAACACATTTACATGATTCCCCTTAAACCACTCAAGTGTTGCTTTAGCAGTGTGTTTGGGGACATTGTCCTGCTGGAAGGTGAACCTCCGTCCTAGCCTCAAATCACGCACATAGTGGTACAGGTTTTGCTCTAGAATATCCCTGTATTTAGAATATCCCTGTATTTAGCACCATCCCTCTTTCCCTCAACTCTTGTTTGGAGAGTTCCTTGGTCTTCCTGGCAGTGTTTGGTTAGTGGTGCCTCTTGCTTTGATGTTGCAGCCTCTGGGCCTTTCAAAAAAGGTGTGTATATGTAATGACAGATCATGTGACACTTAGATTGCACACAGGTGGAGATCATTTCACTAATTATATGACTTCTGAAGGTAATTGTTTGCACCAGAGCATTTTATGGGCTTCATAACAAAGGGGGGGAATACATACGCACATGCCAATTTTCTGTTTTCTATTTCTAAAAAATAGTTTTATGTATATATTTTTCTCATTTCACTTCACCAATTTAGACTATTGTGTTCTGATCCATCACATAAAATTCAGATTAACAAAACATTGAACTTAAGGATGTAATGTAACAAAATAGGTAAAAAGTCAAGGGGGGTGAATACTTTTACAAGGCGCTGTATGTATATTAATCAATTGAGAACCCTTAAGGGGCCATTGAAGTCACCATATGTGCTCTGCATCAGTGGTTTTTATGCTCTGGTTAAGGATACAGAGCACATATGGTGATGTCAATGACGTCTGTATCATTAAACAGAGCATAAAATAGTGTTTTCCTTTTTAAAATGGATTTACAATTTTGGGTTATAATCAAAAAGGGAAATGAACAAACTTAAGAGCTTCCAAAGAGTGTGAAGTTCTAATGTAAGTGCAGTTATAGTGCAAATGAGGGAGTTAATAAAAGGAGGGAGATCAAATAAAAGGGTTAGGATTTATATAGTAAAAAAAATTATATATATTTGCATATAAAATACTCTTTAAACCAATGTATTTATTATTTTCAATGTATCTGTTGTAAATTGTAACCATGAACCAATTCAATGCAAAGGCTTTTTATACAGTGCCACATGGGAAGCTATTATACATAGTAAGTAATACTGAAACTGGTTAAAATTCAGGAAATAAAGGGTTGTTGTAAATGAAACATTCTCAGAATGGACTAATGTGCTAATGTGGAATCCTCGGTGCTTATTATTAGGTTGGCTCCTTTTTAAAACATTATTAACAATTTATAAGTAGGACTGAAAACTAATGTATTTGCTGACGACAGTAAGTTGTGCAAGGTATTTAAATGAGAAAATTATGTGCTTTCACTACATAGGGATTTACATAAATTAGGAGAATGGGCAGCTAAATGGCAGATGAGATTTAATACAAATAAATTTAAAAGAAAAATAAGCATGCAATTCGTAATCTAAATGGAACAAGTCTTGGGGTATCTAGAGACGGATTTAGTGGACAACCACATACGTAACAGTGCTCAATGCCAAGCACATTATGCAAAATCAAGTAGAATATTAAAATACATTATAAAGGTTATATAAGCAAAGGAAGCAAATACAATTTGGCTACTATATAAATTCATAGTATGTCCTCATTTGGAATATGGAGCACCACTTAAAAAAAGGACATTGTTGAGCTGGAAATGGTACAGAGAAGGGTAACAGAATGAATAAGGGGAACTGAGGGACTTCGGTATGAAGAAATACCAGACAAAATAAACATATTTTCTCTAGTGGGGCTTAAGTGGGGATTTGGTTATGGTACCTTATATAAATAAATCCAAGGTCAATATAAGACTTTAGGAATTTTTCAATGGATCAATTAACAATTTACACAATGCAAGAATCAGATGAGATCTAAAAAAGTTGAACTTCATGGAGTCAAATATTTTTTGAAAACCTCAAATTCTATGTGGTTATGTTAATATTAGTTGAAGTCTTTATGTTGCTTCTGTCCTGAAAGTAATATGCTTTGTGCTGCATCTGATAGAGTTAGGGTTAGGGTTTGGGTTTTGTTAAGGTTATAGATAGATAGATGACAGATAGACAGACAGAGATAGATAGATAGATAGATAGATAGATGACAGATAGACAGACATAGATAGATAGATAGAGATAGGTACAGTAGATAGATGTATTTAAACAAAAAAGCAATGGCTTAGCAATATCAATAGCATTTCCACCCTCTATCTGAAGGTGCAGAGCACGTATGAGGACTTCTGTGTCTTTAAGTGTCTTTTTGTCTTATTAAGAATTATCCTCTCAGATGATGCTTTTTTTTAAAATCCCGTTGTTTTTTGCAACAGATCCTATCCCTTTCATTTGCTGATAATGCTGTATAAGGTTAATGGTCTTTAGTGAAGCTATTGGTAGAACATATATATAGCACAATACTGAATTTATGTAGTATATCAAATTAAAATGCATAGTTTATTCAGCATAATTAAGTATGTAAATGTAGAGATAATTTAATAGATTGCAATATTTTTAATATGTGTTGCTTCATAATAATTATAGTTTTGTTTCCCACATTCCTTACTGCATTTTACACCTAATTGTACTGCATACATATTTTATGAGCTTTATGTTAGAAATGGAATGGATATCATAAATCAGATTAGAGTAACAATACTTCTTCAAGCACTGTTGTTTTAATATTGTATTTGTTAAGCTGAAGTATAGGAAAGTTAGTTTAATGTCCAGGTTGCTATATCTTTTCCAAACTCACCCTCTCCATGTTCCCTCACGTGCTTACAAACAGATACAGGCGTTACTCATGGGGGTTATTTGGAACAACCATAAGGCTAGCCTATCAACCCATTTTATGACCAACACCTAGGTGGTCTACCAGTTCCAAACATTAGTAAATATTACCAAGCAGACCATCTTAAGAAGACAGGTAGCAATCAAAGCCACTTGATCATCTATTTCCACTAGGAAATTGCCCATCAAAAATGACGGGAGTAAAACTGTAAGCCTGGCAATGCTGTTTGCCACACAATGCGAGTCTATGGCCCCTCTGAGCACCTTCTGCGCCCATCACGAGCCCCGTGCTGAGCGCCTTCAGCGTGGCTCATGATGAGTGCCTTTGGTGCTCATTGCGAGCCTCCCCCTAACCTGTGTAGTTTAGGGGCCTCCAGATGAGTGTTACTGCCTTGGGTTAAATGTTAGTGCCTGGGTGTAAGTGTTACTGCCTTTGGTTAAGTGTTACTGCCTTGGGTTAAATGTTACTGTCTTGGATTAAGTGTTACTGGCTTCGGGCTCTTATTTACTGCCTTTGGCCTCATTTTCATCATATTTACGTTTTTTCGGGCGCCATTTTTTTTCAAGCTTAGGCAATTTTCGATGTTGAAAAAATGGAAAATATGCCTCAAATTAACTTGCTACCTCACTCAGCCTCCCTGGCTCTCCCCCGTGCTGTGTGTGAGTGTAGCTGTGAATTTAAGGCATAATTATGGTGTTTTTGTGGTATTTCCAGTTGTGTGGTTTGGGCGTTTTACGTGCTTCGGTCCTAAGTCCTACGGGGCTTGCGATTCCAGTTGAGTTATTCGGCCATTTTAGGTGCTTCGGTCCTAATTCCTACGGGTCTCATTGCTACCTAAGTCCTGCGCCGCTGGCGATGAGCGCCTGCGGCAATTATTTCTGCAATTATCCAACATCGCAATGGAACGAACACTGACAACTATTAAAGTGATAGATGCAATGCATGAAGTATTTGAAGGTTCGGGTTTCTGATGTCTAGAAATATGTCACTATCCCAGACAGAGAATATATATCAAAAATACATTTCCTTCTTCATTCTCAATACACCAACCCAGTCCCACAATACGTTCTGGAAGATAACCATAATGAGCAATTTGACTCCAGCAACTTGCAAGAAATTTGGGATACACTCAAGTACACTTCCATCAATACCATCAATTAAGTAAAATGGCTAAACGTTTGTGATGAACTGGTCCTAGACACTGGCGTGCCTTTTCAGAAGTTACCCAACACATCCTCTCTATGTTTAAGTGACTGCAAATAAAATGACACCATTTTCTGGTCTTGCCCCTGCATTATATCTTTCTAGATATCAGCTCTAGATTTCATCCACAGGTGTATATTTCTTGTACATTCTGCAACAGTTCCTTCATTAAACTAAGCGACTTATCACTCATATTCTGGCATACAGTACATTGGATCTCCATGACTGGAGTATGCAATGTGTGGTCCTGAGGAACCTAATATAATGAAGGTTCCCCTTTTACATTTTCACATTCCCCTTCATGTTTCCTCATTGTTTTTTTCTTTCAGTTTAACATATTCTCCCTTCTTTTGGCTTAAATAAACATCACATCACAAAACTAATCTAGCAATAGGGATACCTCTACTGCTTGGCATCACTCAAGTGGTGTGTCCCAAACACATGACTTAAAAAAGCATGGTTAAACTGAACTGTGCATATTATTACTAAGACGTGTTATTATGAGAAACTCCAAGCTATTTCCTTTTAAACAATTATGCGTTGATGTGGGCAGGATGTTGTTGGAGTACTACTCATCATTAAGTGCATCCTGTGGAGTAAAACAAATTACTAAACATTGATCACACAGACCAAAGCATATCATTTCTAATATCACACAGTGGGCTGGAGTATCATATTTATCAAGGATCTTATTGGGTGTGTCATTATTACCACACTAGTTTTTACTTTTACTTGTGAGTTGTGTTCCTGCAGCACAATTAATCAAAATGGTCACTTGTTGGTGGTGCACTGTGTGTTTTATAATGGTAAATTATTCTGATTAAATGGATACAGCAATACCAAAAATTATACTATTTACAAATATTTGGGTGTAACCTGGAATTGTGGGAAGAGACTTCTCCCTACCTAAATCCCTGTCACACCCCTACCACACCTACGCTTCATTTTCATATGGGTTTGTCTCTGTAGGGTTCCTGTGTGCGTTTGTGCAACCTTACTTCATTGCAGCATTGTTTGGTTTCCCTCCCTCTTCCTTCTCATTGTCCTGCCCGTTGACATTCATGGTTTCTGCCTCCTGTTCCCCCTCCCTCCTCTGCTGCTTGTACTCTACGTTCCTCTCCCATTGTCTACTTCCCCGCTACCATTACCTTCTGTTCGGCTCCACCCTCCAGTCGCCTGTGCCGCTGCCTTGTTTCCTTTTGGCTATGCCTCCTCTTTCCTCGCCTCCTCATTGGCTTGGGTATCTTCCACGCAATTTTCTCCCCCAGGCCTTGTTTCTCTTTCTCTCCCTGGCCTTCCCTTTTCTTTGTTGCCCCCCCCCCCCTTTTGCTTTCTCCAAGTCATTTTTTTCTGGCCTGGCCCCTTATTTCCAGGCCACTTGCCACATTGGCTTTTGGTACCTCTTCTTTTTCTTCTATCCCTTATCCTTTCCTCACTTCTGTATCCCATAGATGCCTTATTCTGCCTGCCACCTTTCCAGGCGATTTACAGTTTTTATTCATAGTTGATACTTATCCTACACAGAAATCCATAAGTTGCTAGTTTTTCGATCATTTCCTCAGCTGTTTGGCAGTTCTGGCAACTTTCTCCTTTCTCTCATTCACTTGTTAATTTTCATAACCCATATATGTTTACATACGCATTCACCTTCTCAGGCCCTCCCCAAAATTTTTATAGAGCTATTTCCACATAGGGATCCATCAGTCACTCAGCTTTCTTGCAGCCAGTTGAGGCCCCTTAAACCTTCCCTGCCTCATTTAAATCATATCCTGGCCACTTCCACCTAGCGAACCAAATAATCCACACCAAGTATCTGTCCAAAGTCTTTTGCGCCCATGGGGACTGCATTATCTTGGTGATACATTGATATATAACAAATTCAATACTAAAGGTTGTATGTATAATGGTTGTAGACTACGGCAGATTTGTGTTTTGTGTCTTGTGCCATAAGGCACCCGCAAAAACGATCTACCCCCAGATCTTAACATTTCGTTTACCACAGACAAAAATATAGGTCCAATGCAAGGTTGAATTATTGGGCATCAATCTAGACACCTTGCTTATGATAGCCTGCCTATTGGATAAAAAACGGGAACGCATGAAATATTATAGATTTAATCTTAGCTCATTATAGAGCTTCAATCTTTGTTAGGGCATTTACAGTGCCTTGCAAAAGTATTCACCCCCCTTGACTTTTTACCTATTTTGTTACATTATAGCCTTAAATTCAATGTTTTGTTAATTTGAATTGTATGTGATGGATCAGAACACAATAGTCTAAGTTGGTGAACAAGATCTACCAAGCGCTAAGGCTAAACTTTGGTTGTGGTCACATTCTACCCAACCAGCACACCAAATGTCTATGAAAATAGTTAGGCAAGGTCAATAAATGGAATGCATCAGAATAGAGATAAGCATGCAGAAGTCTGAATGTCAGAGACAATTTACAGCATGCCCAATTTCACACTGATGCCACCTATTCAACAAATCTGTTATTTTTAAGCAGGAATTATTCCTCTCTCCTCCAGTCTCTAAATATAAGGGTGGCTGATCCAACTAATGTGTCACTCCCCAGCATGGGCATAGGAGCCCATAAAAATCTGAAGGGGATACAGTTTAAAGAGAAACAAATGTCCCTGAGGGGTTTATGCACCGGGGCCCTGCTCTGAAGGGCCCTAGTGCTACAGTACCCAATAAAACACTTTTTAAATGTCTTTGTTTAAATTCTCCATGCCCCTGGGCCCCCTCACCCACCTTCCGATATAATATAAATTATTAGTCAAAGCTTTCATGGGAAAGACTGCTCCATAGCCAGTGGCCAAATCTGGTAATGCAGGATTAGGTTTAATTTGCTGTTTTTTTTGTGTCAGCAGTTCATGTAATCTTGGGGGATGTGTCCTGCGCCCCCCCCCCTCCCCAGTTCTTACACTCTGCCCCCCAGAAATTGTCCATCTTTACTCAATTTGACTGACTGCCTAACAGTCTGAATATACATAAAACTTTTCAGACTTGTGTTAGCTGAATAACAAACACCAAAAAACTTTTGAGGGAGACTGGAACTGTGCTGAAGAATACAAACTAAGATTACAAGACTTTAGCTGATTGCTCTTTGGGGGGGGGGGGGGGGGTTAGTGTCTTGTTAATAAGTGTGATTTCAGTCCTTCTTGAGTACTATTACAGTTGTTTGCAATATAAAACTCCTTATCTCAACAGAAGTGTAGAACACGTGAAAAGTATTCAATGAAAAATTCCATTCTCAAACTCTTAAATGGCAAAAGAAAAGGCAATGTCAGCACCAAGAATGAGTGGATTTTTACATAGTCATGAAATAGAGACTGATGTGTAAATGTAACCAATTTAATAAATGGAATTATTAAATAAAATTAATTTAACATTGCATTTAAATTAAGGACCCTTGAAAGTGCATTACAACTATATATTTTTGCCAATACTTTCTTCCAATAAAAAAAGAATGAGAAAATGAAAGTACATGTGTATCTATACTTGCGTTTAAACCTTTTAATATTAATAGTTAAAATGTCAAGCTCTTGCCAAATAGGTTGCAGTCCATCTTGCTGTGCCACTTAGCACTTCCCCTTTTGCATAATTAGGGAAGGGGCAGACTTTCCACTGGGTGTTCTGGTGTATATTAGACTTTAGATCTATACCAGTCAAACACCAACGCGTGCAGCAGGAAGTCTGGTACAGCTGCCCTACCCCTAATTATGCAAAAGGAGATGAGTTGAGCAGAACAAAGAGATGGACAGAAGCCTATAAAGTAAAGAGCTTTGAAGTATAACTATTGGTATTACAATGTTTAAACATTATAGATCAAGTATAGATATGCATCTACTTTAATTTTAACACCATGTATCTAGTGGTCTTCTAAGTACCGTAATAAAAACTGTATAATCAAGTAAGTGCTGTTAGCTGGTACCTTGGACAATTGAGTATTTCCTTCTCACTTTACGTCTGAAAAAGAGATTGAATACTCAATATTACCTTGTATCATGAATTGGATTAATCTGAATTTACTATACATCTCCCATCAAGTTCTAGTCGGGACACAATTCTGATACATTCTCTTGAGATTGCTTGACCAACCTTCTCAACCAACCTCAATTCAGTAGAGTACTGAGGACAATATTTCTTTGAATGTCCAACATCAGAGCCAGGTACATATGACCAAGGTGTGAGAAGGTGTATGTTATGCAAATACTAATACATGTAATTTAAGTTACCCTCCAATAATTTATGGAGCCTGATGAAAGATTAATTTTAATGTTATAATATATAGTTTGGTATTTACATTACCTACCAAAGTGTTTAATTAAGGAAAACTTAAAATGGCAAGGGATAAAACAGTAAGACAACTAATCAAAATTGTCTCAATCTTTCTCATGTTATTTTTTTATTTTTTATTTTATTTTAACAGGTTTGTCACTTTTAGTGTTTGTCCAACAGGAAGGACTGCGGACACTCATGTATATATTAATGTATATGTGTACATAGTATGTATGTGTAAGTTTCCTATGATATGTTATACTAGTCGTTTACCTGTCATAAATGATGGTATAATATTCCATGTGTCTCTCCGCCCCGCCTCCCCTGTGTCTCTTTCCCACCCTCTTCCTCCTCTGTTACTCTTCCCCCCTCTCCCTCCTCTTTGTCTCTTCCCTCCCATCTCCCTTGCCTGTGTCTCTTTCCCCCTCTCCCTCCCCTGTGTCTCTCCCCCCCTCCCTACCCTTTGTCCCTTTACCCCTGTGTCTCTTTCCCCCTTTCCCCTGTGTCTCTTTCCCCCCTTCTCCCCCCGTGTCCCTTTCCTTCTCTGTCTCTTCCTCCTTTCCACTGTGTCTTTCCCCCCCCTCATCCCTCCCCTGTGTCTCTTTCCCCCAGACGCCTTCTCTGTCCCCCCCTGCCCCGGCTTTGCGCATGCGGTATGTATGGAAATCCATACAAATATATATCAATAAATCCTAAAACAATTATGTTTGTACATTGGAATACAGGTAAAATAGTAGGCTAATTAATCAATTAATCACACTTTAAGCCAGGTATAAAAAGGATAGCTTACCTGTTGTCAGTTTATAATTTGTAATGATTCAAGCTATGGACAGTTTGGGTGTCAAGATAAGAACAAATTGTTTGCAGGTTCTGTTAATGGATTCTACAGAAGGTTATAATAAATCTTGAAGATGGATCAAACTGGAGTTAGATTTATTTATGCCAACACCTATTCCACACCCTAATTACATGTGCATGTTTCTGTCTTGTATAGCACACAAAAGAGCAAATATACAATATGTTCCATTGTATTTGCACTACAACAAAAGTAACTTACACATCAACACTGTGCCACAACACATAAACTCATATACCATTGTTCTCTTAAATTAGGTAAATGAAAAGAACAGCCCCTAATAAAGGAAGGAAGTCGTATAGCAAGTCAGATAAAAATCAGACGTTTTCAAAATATATGTACATGCAAATATAAATATAATTGCAGTATACCAAAACCTACAAAATCATCAATTTAAGGAATATAAAATAATGTTAAAAAGTATCCACAAGCTTCTGTGAAATGGGATAACTCAGCTGCACAACTAAGTTGGGTTTTCTCTACTCCATCACTTAATGCCTCAGATCCTGATTACTGCTTCTCAAGCATTACTTATATATAGGGATAGATTCAGCCTACAACCTTCATTAATCTTCATCACATCCGATTAGAAGTGGTTAATTCAATAGTCTATTCAATTAGCTGAATTCATTAAAGACATATCTAAGTTTCCTGGATTATGAATGTATATGATAGAAGAGAATCAGCAGAGCATGAAAAAAAATGTTTGCATGAAAAAATACCAAAATTAACATTTACAAACTCATCCTGATGTTTACTAAATTCCTTCAGTTTGCAAGCTGCAGCTTTTGTGAGTTGAAACCCCTGAAAATCCCTGCTAAGAATAGCATAAAATTCACAAATCATTTTGGCCAATCAGGAGAAAGCAGAGGTATTACAAAAATGCCTGGGATATGTAGTCTCTTTCTTTCTATATCCTTGTGGTCTGATTCAGTTGTAAGCTTAGGCCCCACCCAACCATGTGATTCCATCCTCTATATCTGGCTACTTTCAAATGTTTATTTGGTTATGTAAGCTCCCTGTGGGTGTGCAAAGCTGGATTTTACTTTCCTGCCTATAACTTTGTAAGTATACTGAACTTATCTATACAAGACATTTTTTTTTCTCATAATCACTGCCTGTTTCTTACCAAACATTTGAAACTCAGGAAACTTATTTATAAGTCAAGAGGACAAATGTACTAAAGAACAAAGTATTTTAAAAGTCTTGGAGCCCCATTAAATTCCAAGGCCGCAGCGTCCGTCATCTAGCCCGTAAATCTGCCGGCTTGAAATCTGCTGGAATTACAGAGCGATTACATTCAACCAAATGGCCGAAGGCGCGAGTTTGTAAACCATTCCTGCGCCACAAGCTGACAGTGGGCTGGAATAGATGTGGTCCCCTGTTATAACCCAATCCAACACAGGCCTCAGAGCCAATGAAAAATGGGATCCCGGGAAATGATTGACAGGGGGAGATAATAAAGCTGCGTTCCACACGCCCATGCGTTGACTGTGTTGTAGATTCTTCCGATGTAGCACGCAGGTCCTGGAGTTGATGGTTGGTTCTAGACAGAGAGAGAGAGTAGGCAAGTTTGCAAAGCAGGATTTACGGTTTGATTCATTTTCATTGTTCTAAATACTATTTTACACTTATATTTTGATTACACATAGTTACAGATTACACATAATACAAATACTCATAGAGTAAATAACACACATAGCTACACATAGAGCCAGGTAATCACATACAGACACCCCCACCCTATACCCCCCACCCCATACCCCAACAGTTAGCAATTACACAAAAAAACATACAATAATTTTTTTAGCACAAATATATACACCAATACTTTTTATTCTGTTATCCTAATTTTACTTTTGGGATTATTATGGAGGGAGGGGAGAGGAGGGGAGGTCAGTGGAGAGGATGGGAGGAGTAGAGGAGGAGAGGCGAGGAGAAGTGAGAGGAAAGAGATGTGGTCACAGGGAGTGCTGGAGAGGAGGAGGTGGAGGAAAGTGGAGGAGAGGAGGCGGAGGCACTGCAGGAGTTTGAGGAGAAGGCGGTGGAGGAGGTTGAGGAGGCGGTGGAGGAGGAGGTGAGTGGAAGTGGAGATGGGAGCAAGTGTAGGGGGTAGGTGGGTGGTCAGGTGCCCATATTGATTGGCGCATCATCCTCATGGTCAGAGGGTGAGGGGCCTGATCCCAGGGGTGGTGGTAGCAGGGATGAGGGACAGGCCCGAGGGACAGTTGAGGGAGGATAGTATTCCCACCCACAGTCAGGAGGACAAGAGGCTGGGGGCAGGCACAGAGTCCCAAATTACACTCCCCAGGAGATGGGGGTACTCCTGCGTGCCATCCGTGAGCGGCCCACTATCCTGTCAGGGGGTAGGGAAGTTAGTCCCGGTTCTAGGGCCCTGGCATGGAAGGAGGTAGCTGCTGTGGTAACAGCAGTGGTCATGGCTGAGAGGGATATGAGGTCTGTGAAGCACAGGTTCGATGACATCAGGGTCCTGGTGCGGAGGAAGATGGCCAGTGGGATGGTCTCAGCAACAAGTGGTGGCCCACAGTGACTGTCACCTAAAATGAGAGGGAGAGGGACCTCAAGGACCTACTGAGCCTGGTGCCCACCAATGGAGCTTCAGGCCTTGTGGCCGAGCAGCATCCAACCCCACGTCAGGTGAATATCAACTACACCAACATGCCACCACATATACATCACATATACTACACATGTACAGCATGACAAACAAGGACACTGACATGTCAGTGGGCACAACAACAGTAATCAACCAATAGCCAGTCCATGTATGGGGGGCGCCCACTGCAGCGTATGCAGTTACAGACTGCAGCCGGAATCAAGAGAGGAGCCAAGAAATATAAAGATCAAGAACCCAACAAATATCACAGCTATCAAATGATAGCTACTCAGAGTTGCAGCCAAAGGGACAGTTACCTAACTATAGGTGTGGTTAATTGTGTGAAAGAGCACAGCATTCTATGTTAAAGTGATCTATTGCCTTATTGTAATTTAAATAAGAACAGTTATTATTATTATTATTATTATTATTATAGTTCATTTATAACACACCAACATATTCCGTAGCACTGTACACAAGGCAAGCTCAGGCAAAGATAAATACAAACCAACAAATAGCAAAGCAAGGAGGCCTGTCTTTGCGCTAGGAATCCAATGCCCATGGTGCATTGCCAAAGTACTTAGGATAGAAACTCGCAGACTTACAATCGAAGGGATAGTGAGTGGTAAAAGAGGATGAGAGAGGTGATAAGCGTGTTAGGGTGGAAGGTGATACGCTTCTTTAAAAGAGATGCGTTTTAAGTGAGGTTTTAAATGTTTTGAGGCAAGAGGATTATCTGGTGAAGCGAGGCAAGTAGTTCCAGAGGCAGCACGAGAAAAGTCCTGGAGGCGGGAGTGAGAGGAGGTGACAAGAGTTGTAGAAAGAAGAAGGTCATTAGCAGAACGAAGAGGGCGCGGGGGGGGGGGAGTATTTGGAGATGAGAGCAGAGATGTATGGGGGAGCGTTATTGTTGAGGGCTTTGTACGTTATTGTCATAATTTTACATTTTATTCCTGAGGCTAAGCGAAGCCAGTGGAGTGATTCACAGAGAGGTGATGCTGACACTGAACTTTGTGTACGGAAGATATGGAGTCTAGCAGAGGCATTCATATTGGATTGAAGTGAACAAGAAGTGAGTTGCAGAAGTCTAGTCGAGAGATGATGAGTGAGTGTATTAGGATTTTAGTTGTGTCTTGTGTAAGATAGTGACGAATTCTGGAGATGTTTTTTAGATGGAGAAGACAAGATTTAGTTAGTGATTGTATATGAGGGATGAAAGACAGAGCGGGGTAAGGCAGTTATAGACGAGCCACTCCAGCAGTTTGGAAGCCAGGGGAAGTGAAGAGATAGGGCAGTAATTAGATGCAACGTCAGAGTCAGATGAGTTTTTTTTTTAGGGTGGGTATAAGTATGGCATGTTTTAGAGAAGATAGAAACATACCATTATTTAGGGAGAGGTTGAAAATATGTGTGAGAGCTGGGATTAGTGTGGTAGAGAGGGAAGAGATGAGCTGAGATGGTATAGGATCCTGAGGACAGGTAGTGAGGCTAGTGGATGATAGCAGTTTGGAGACTTCGTCCTCTGCAAGCTAAGCCTCTGCCTCAGCGAACGCTTCACATATTATGGTTTAACTGCTTACAGGAATGTAATCAGCCAGCAGTTAAACACCCAATTAACATGGAATCTTCAGTTCTGTCACATAATGAAGAGCACTGATAATGAGGTCAATGGCCCTGTAAGTGGTTCATCCATGTTTAAGCCTAAATGTCAGATAGTTAGGAAGGAACTCAATAAAATGTTCTCCTTAACATTATTAACACATATCCCTTTCTTTTCTTGTTTCTCTTTTTCAGCTTCACGGAGGTCTGGGTCCACAGGTGAGGCAGATGTGGGGGCATCGGCTCTATCAGAGCAAGCCCCTGTCCAGCAGGATCCGGCACAGGGGGAGGAGAGACCAGCTTAAGCCCCATGCCCTTGTGAGGAAGAGGAGGACTTCACCTGGGCAGTGGGACCACTTACTGGACCACATGCCACCTCTGGGGCCTTCGACCCCACTGCCCCCTCCTCCCGCAGCTGCAGCTATCACCAGGGCACACATATTGGAGGGACGAGAGAGGCATGCCCCCACCTTCCCCTCCCCCTGCGGTTCGTTGGCATGGCTCCCACCAGCAGGTCCACCACCACCATATTAGAGCCAGGCACCAGCCAGGCAACAGCCCCTCACCACTGCACCACCACCTCCGCCACCTCCTCCACAACCACCAATGGGCCCTGCAGCCAGACCTCCATCCCAACAACCACCAAGCCAGGCTGCTCAGGAGAAGAGGCTGGCCATGTCCAGACAGATCACAATAGGGAGGAGATAAGGGTGGGCTCATCAGGTGACAACGGATGCAGTTTGCCGAGCCCTGCCTCATCCACCCCAGAGGCGCCCCCCATGCACCACAGCCCGGCCCCTCCTCTCCTTCCCCCATGCCTCCACCACGGCCAGCAGCACAGCCAGTGGTATTGCTGCTGCCTCACGGGGGGGTGCCTCCCCCTGCCCCCACCCCAAGCACCTGTGAGATGGCGGCCACACACAGGGAAATGGGGCCCTGATTCTAGGCGGAGGAGGATATAGGGGTTGCACATATTTTCGTGCCTTCTCAACAGCACTCCTCAGTGACAATCTATTGATCACGATGTTAACCTAATCTAGTCTGGCTACAGATTCCTGGGTTTTTGCCTATGTGACTTGTACGCAGATGGCTACCTCCCATCACATGGTCCATGATGCCCTTCTCTGTGGACACGTAGGGTTCTGTTGAACATGTCACTAGTGATGTCGCGAACATCAAATTTTCGGTTCGCAAACAGCGGACGCAAACTTCCATCAAATGTTCGCGAACGGGCGAACCCGGCGAACCGCCACAGACTTCACCGTGCAGGCAAATTTCAAAACCCACAGGGACTCTTTCTGGCCACAATAGTGATGGGAAAGTTGTTTCAAGGGGACTAACTCCTGGACTGTGGCATGCCGGAGGGGGATCCATGGCAAAACTCAGACGGAAAATTGCATAGTTGATGCAGAGTCTGGTTTTAAGCCATAAAGGGAATAAATCACCTAACATTCCTAAATTGTTTGGAATAACATGCTTTAAAACATCAGGTATGATGTTGTATCGATCAGGTAGTGTAAGGGTTACACCCGCTTCACATTAACAGACCAATCTCCCCGTTTAATGCACCGCAAACAACCGCAAACAGTCCCTTTGCACAACCGCAAACTCCCATTTGCACAAGGTTGGATACCAAGCTAGCCATGTCCCGTTCCTTGTCCTTACTGATGTCATTGAAGGTCTCTTCCTCCACCCAGCCACCAAGGGTCCCTGAAAGGTGACAACAAGACCCCTGTGACGCCTGCTGTGTTTGGTCTTCCACCTTCTCAAAGCCACCTTCCTCCTCTGACTCCTCTTCTTCAGACTTCTCTCTCTGCGTTGCCTCTGTCTGCGTTATTATAAGGTGTGTACTGTTAAGTAGTACTATTCCTATCGGTTTAATCCCTGTTACGTCCACTATTAGGGGACGTGTATATGGCATTGATTTTTGGAACAGGGAGATGGAAAAAGATGCTTGGCCGGACCTCCTACTTCGAATTTGGGGCACTGCACGTGCAATGTAATGTGCCACCAGATAGGAGTGGTGTATTAAGTTGTACTATTTATTCCTATCAGTTTGATACCTGTTAAGTCACCTATCAGGGGACGTGTATATGGCATGGATTTTTGGAACAGGGAGATGGAAAAAGATGCTTGGTCGGACCCCCTACTTCGAATTTGGGTCACTGCACGTGCAATGTAATGTGCCACCAGATAGGAGTGGTGTATTAAGTTGTACTAATTATTCCTATCAGTTTGATACCTGTTACGTCACCTATCAGGGGACGTGTATATGGCATGGATTTTTGGAACAAGGAGATGGAAAAAGATGCTTGGTCGGACCTCCTACTTCAAATTTGGGGCACTGCGCGTGCAATCTAAGGTGCCACCAGATATGAGTGTCACTGTGCACTGGCAAAAGTTGGCAGAGTAGGCGCTGTAGGCATCACACACACGCCTGTAGGCAGGCAACTGATATTCAATCGATTACAGTAAAAAAAGTGTTGTTTTATGTCACTGTACACTACGGTTGCACCAGATATGACGTATCACTGTGCACTGGCAAAAGTTGGCAGAGTAGATGCAATAGGCTTCACACACACGCCTGTAGGCAGGCAATTGCTATTCAATCTATTACAGTCAAAAAAGTCTTGTTTTATTTCACTAAGCACAATATAAGCTGTTAGGTGTTAGACTGTCACACACACACGCTGGCAGGCAAGCATATGCAATTAGATTACACAGAAAAAAATTATAAAATAAAATAAATGATGTTCTAGCCGGGACTTGCAAAGTCTCACAATGGCATGTTAATGACAGCCAGCATTAATATATGCACTAGTGAATCTGGTGATCCTGACCTCAATATCAGCCTGAGAACCGATCCTTGGGTCTGATGTAGGTAACATTGAATCTGGCTGCTGACCTTTGTGTCCTCTCCGTATTAATGTGTATTTTCCCCTATTGCTGATATCATGAGTAACCTTTAACATGTGCTAACAGCTGTATAGCTGATAGATTTGATATCAATGTTGATTAACAATATCATATGGAGAAGGTGATAGTACACCTTGACCACTGACGCTTGTCACACCTAAGCATATATTGTGAGATGACACCATTATTAATGGTCATGGCCAGTGAGAACTAGCTAATGGTTAGTAATTCTTGCAGATGGGAATCAGGTGAGTTGGTATATTGTTACAGTTACAGTATTTAGCAATGTACTGTACATGCAGGTTTTTTAATTAACATGATATTAATGCACAGTCTTTTCCATTTCTGATTGTGCTCTGTGTATGAAATAAAGCTTTGTTATACCGTTCTTACCATGTCAGTGTGTTTTCAATGGTTGGGTTTTTGGGACATCCCCATACATCATATTTGTGTCATATTCCTATATCAGTAAACTAATGGGCACTAGTTACTATGCAATAGGTTAATAAATATGATAATAATAATAATAATAATAATAATAATAATGATAGTAATAATATCATAAGATATCAAATAATAATATATATATTTATATACTATATTATAATAAAGGTTTAATACACACGAGAGGTCCAATTTGTGATACTGTGGAGCATCAACATTCCCCTGAAGGCCTGATAGGAATATGACAGTTGATAATGTGAATCCATTGATAGCAAAACACTTAATAGGATTTCACCAAATGATAATGGGTATGCATCTTGGCACATGGCCATCAGCAATGGCGTGGGACTTTACTGGATGGGCGTAGCAGAGATTGTCCCTTTTGGAGGTGAGTTGGCTGTTGCTCCACGTGCCTCTGCACAGCCTCTACGTGTGTTCACGGCCCTTCCTGATGGCCTAGAGTAGATTAGTGTGGTGTATGTTCCCCAGTTCACCTTCTGGTTGTAAAGTGGCTTGTGTACTTCAATGTAGCTGTGACCTATACCATGTAAGGCCACTCTAGGTGGGCAGGTCATAGCAGAGAGGTCAGAGAAATCACTGTCCACTGGAGAAGGAACTTGCAACCCAATCTAGTATCTTTGGCATGCAAACCTTGTGGAACAGCACAGGCAGATACCTAGCTCAATGTGCTGCAGTCCATAAGAGCTACATGTTAAGTGAGTCAGACACGACTGAAGGACTGAATAACAAATATTAAAATGTTCCCCTGGTACTTGATATATGTGATGGGGTGGTGTAATTTGGCCACTATTTTTGTTCCCAATGTAGATGGGATGAGCGAGATGTATATGCAATAATATTTATATTTCAGGATCCATAATAGAGCCTCTGTGAGTGAGAAAGGGTTAATATGGCAAGCAGTTTCATGTTTTGGTGTTGCTATTTAATCAGGTAGGTTGTCTTTAATTCATTTATCCATGTTCCAACATGGCTTTTCATATTGGCATATGCATGAGCATTCCAACATATGATGAAATAAAACATGTTTTAAATGCCAATTGTATATTTGTGGATTGTTGTGCAATGAATTGTAATGCATTTCAATGATTTCCCCATTTTTTAAAGTCCAGTGGTGTGTTTATATTATCTTTTACAGTGTTGACAACTTGTCTGTAAACCCTTTGTGGTTCCTATTTGGAGCTCGTAATATTTTTGGCTCCAATTGCAGGTTACAGGTTTGAACGCCAGTGCGTCCTTGGGGATTCATAGCAATTTAAAAATGATTTGCAATCGTAACTTGTACAGGCTTGACAGATCAAAGGCTTAGCTGGGACGGAATACAAATTTTGACGTCCCGTACTGTTTTTCCGCCTGTAACCCGCAGGTCATTTGCGGGTAGCTGAGAGAGGCCAATTTAATTGCCATAAAGAGCTCCTTTATGGGCTATGGTTTCTAAAATCGGAGCAATTTAATGGGGCTCTTGGTTAACCTCGGCTTCCTGGGACACCCTGTGGGTACTCCAACAGCATTCAACCTTTAAAGGGAATCCTTGCCCCAAAATCAAGTCATTTTTGTAGGCTATTCTTAAAGACCATTAAAAACTGCCTCTATATTGTGTCTCTACTCACCTCTCCTTTCCACCTCTTCCTCAGCAATTCTTCTCACATCTATTATGCCTTTTCTCACTTAACTATCATCCCTTTTTTGCATCGTCTCATCATTCCTCTTACTCACCACTTAACCATCCCAGGTTCTATTGCCCTAATCATCATCCCTTAATCGTCCCTCTTTTAAAACCACATCATATACACCTCCTCAATATCTATCTCTCACCCTCCATCATTCCTTCTTACTCGTTCTTCATCATCCCTCTTTTTACCCCCTCATCTTCCCTGTTTCTAACCATTCCATCACCCTTCTTTCTCATCTTTTCATCTTCAATATTTTAATCAACTCCTCAACCCTCTTTCTAACCTCTCACCATCCCTTTGTCGCCACTCATGAGGCTAAGTACCTTTGAAGTTTTAGTATTTCTTTACTGGCTTATTGTAGCAGAGGACTACCCATAATTGCATATAATATGTAATAAATATATTGTTGTTTTTGTGTTTTGTAAGTGTGTAAAACATTTTATACATCAATATATCAATTCTGGTTCTTAAAAACGGCATATTGCAAAAATACTTCACATAGTCAGTGAACTGTCAACCTTTCAGGGCTAAAATAATTTACCTCAGTATGTTAAAGTCATGAGCATAAGAGCATTTTCAGAGAAAATCTTAATTTTAGCAGACTTTGCTAGTGCATAGAAGCTGATATGATAATGATACTTTCTTTTCAAGGCACAAGGAGAGGTTACAGACTATACCTGCAAGCTGCCTCTTCTAAGTCTATGTGAGGGAGTGCGGAGGTGTCTATGCTGAAATATTTTCTGAGTCCATAAATAAATTAACAAATCCCTCTCTTCCCTCCTTCCACTTTTGAATAGATAATAGAAATTAGATGAGTCTCCAAGCCAGCAAAAGCATGAAAACATAGCATCCTTCAGGAGTAAGAAGTACATCCTAAAACAACTGCTTAAACAACAGCTAATGTTTTTAATTTTCTACATACTTCACAAACAGGTGAAGTTGTTCCCAATCTGTATTGGTCCTTTACCTGCTTTACCTGTCACAACCCAGGGGAAGGGGTCTGCTTTACTCCCAAACCTCCTGCCTTCAGCTACACAAATTCCTCCTTAAGATCATGAGGGGGAAGGCTTCTTGGTACCGGGTGGTCATACCAGGCTCATCAGCAAGAGCACGAGGAGCATCAGGATCACAGGATCAGCATAACTGGTACAATCTGTTCTTCAGTAGATTTGAAAAAGAAAGAGAGACAGGCCTTATCCAGTTCACTATCCCCTTCTTCTAGGATAGAAGCATCAGTTCAGGATGAAGATACAACCCAGTTCTTCAATCCCCTTCTCATGGGGTAGCAACAGATGTTCAGAATACAAAGTGATTATAGCCAATTCCCTCCAGAAACACACCCTTTCTTTGTGTCCCAGAAAGAGCATATCTTTTTGTGTCAGTTCACCTAGTTTTATACCATTCTGACATGCCAAACATCAAAGAACAATCAGAATGTGCCCCCTTTGAAATGCCTTAATTACCCCCATATTGGCTAGGATTCCACCAAGGGTCTTGTGCCAGTCTGTCTGTTTTATCAGCATTCCTTTTGGCAGGATTTGGGCACAGCAGGGATTGATAAGATAATGTGAGCCCTAAAGCAAGAATCTCTGGGTGGCAGATGGGGTCAAGCCTGAATAGGGGAATATTTGTATTAGCTTAATGCAATAGTTGCACCCTAAAATACACTCTACACACAAAATAAAGGCCCCAAAAATTTACCATTTTTGCTCAAATGATGTGGTGGAAAGGGGCCTTAGGGGTCCAGGGCACACAACTACAGCTTGAGGAAACACATCATGTAATATTACAACTCAAGAAGGGACATAGTCTTTTCCAGTGTCCTTATGGCCATTACAATAGTCCTTTGATCCATATGGCCATGTGGCTAATGTCCATCAGGGTCCAGTGGCCAGACCCAAAAAGTCCCATAGTCCTTGGGGTTTGTGATAATACACTTTTGGACTCTGAAGAGTCGTTGGTTGTGGTGGTCACGGGAGTCCCACCATGCCCACAAAAAGTAGTGTGACACTCAGAATTCTGAAAATATTTCTTTCAGTCGGAACACCTAGAAGCAAGCTGAGGACAAAACAATTAACATAATGATTTAATATTGTTCATTAGTCAGTTTTGTCAAGAATAAATGCCATGGACAAATCACCCTGGGGTTGACCCTGTGCCTGGTTTCGCTTGTCCCCCTGCAAGTTTGACTCAGCAGATGTACTAGCCAGGCACATCCATTACTGCCAATTGTATTCCAAGCAGCAAACTGTAAGCACAAGAAGACTCAGTTCAGTAGGTTATACAATAAGGACTAATTTGTTTATTTTGTAAAAGATTAGGGGGAGAAGATCAGTATTTGAAGAAAATAAATCCAATGTAACTTACAAAACTTATATTTAGACTTTATTGTTTCAGACTTCAGCAAATCTTTCCACACCCTAATAGTTGCCAGATGGTGAGAACTACCAAGCTACTGCCTGAAATACTATCCAAACCGCACATATTTTGTATTACAAATACTGTACTGAATATATTGCTAATCAGTGTACAAAATAAAGAAATTATACCCTATTGTATAAGTTTAACAGTGCATTTTTGTATCACCTATAACCAAAAATAAGTTCACCCCCTCATTTAAACTCTTCAGTGAATACTTTAGGATTCGGATTGTCTAAGTACCAATCAATTTACAATTAAAAAAATGTAAAAACAATAAAAAAATGTTTTAATGTTTTCTTTAAATGATCTTTGTGGAACACCATTTCAAACTATATAAAGCGTAGATGCTAGTTTGTTCATCAAATATGCTTTTAGCCACAGTATGTACCTTATGTAAAACTTGTTAAACTATCCAACTTTGGCTGTTACTGGATGTTTACTAGCTGTTCCTGGTTTAATTGCTATGTAGTGTAGCAATAAGACTCACACGGAGTCTGATGGATACACTGCTAAAAGATAAGGCTTGCACAACATCAAGTACACTTGACATTAACTCCCAATACTGTATGAACTTGGAACAAAATTAACTTGGAAAATTCCTTAGTGGAGGTAAAGTACATAATTTGTTGCTTGCACAATAACAAGTACGTTAAACACTAATTCTGAAAAACCATGAAACTCCTTTTCTGTAGTTTATGTATTACAGAATATGTTTTTTTTTGCATTGTTTGATTTATTTTTCTATACCTGAATGACAGTTATTGTTGTGGAAATGTAAATGTCACACTTATTACTTCTTCTTACGTTGGTTGTCATTTTTTGGTGCACCCATGTCAAATCCTAGGCTGTAAATTTCTATTTGGGCTTCTCTAACTTCTGATATTTCAACTTTGACTTGTTTGACAATTTTACTCTGTGAATCCAGACTTTGACCCTGTCTCTGGATTCACTCTGACCTCTGACACTTGTACCTGGGATTGCCTGCTGCCTGACTACGGGACTGTGTTATGACTTTGCTTGTGCCTCTGGACCCTTCTTGTACCACATTATATTGTGATGCACTCTTGTTACTGGGTTCCACTCGTGTGTTATCCCAGTATCAGAAACATGGCCAGCATTAGGACCCTACTTGTCGTTCTCGTTCAGACATCTACAGAAAGTTCCCATGCCACAATAAATGCAACCTCATTATTTTTATTCAGCAGTTCTCCAAACATTCTGCAAAACTAACTGAAATAAACCCAAATTATATAATTACTGAGCCTTACCATTGATACCATAGGAGAAGACGTCTCTCAGGCTTCCCAACTGGTGCATCAAATAGAGCCTCTAATTCTGTCCTTGTATGATTTACAGACGTTAATGGCTTGCCTACAATCAACAGGGTCTATAACTACTGAGTGGCTTCAACCAAGGATTCAGGTACCCTTACTCAATAGACTTGATGGGGACAGATCCCAATTCTGGTATTTAAGGAATGCTTGCCAGTTGTTAAACCTGCTCAAGACTTAAATGTATACCACTACATTTGGCTGGTATGTACGGTGATATGCTAATTTTATAGAAAACCCATGAGATGGGCCCATATCTGTTAGATGCATAAAACACTCATTTATATCAACTATATTTACCATCCACAATTCAGGCCTAATATACCTGCCTCCTCCATACACAAAATAATACAACAATGGAGAGGCAGTTTGTTTTGCTTTTGTGTATTGTTCTGAACCCCCAAAGATGTAAAAACTATGGCCCTCATTCAATTGCAATTTGCCCAATTGAATAGGGCCCTAAATAAGCACATAACATATATTTTTTAAAGAAGTTTTTAGCTAGCAAGCATCTATCCAAAAGAAAGGTTTTCACTAACTAAAAACTTTTTTAATAAAAATATGCTATGTGCTTCTTTAGGGCCCTATTCAATTGCCCACATCGCAATAGAATGAGGCCCTATGAGTACAAGACCATGTTTGACTATTAGACTGCATTTGCCTCTAGAAGAAATTGTATCTAGGTTTTGTATAACTAATTACTAGAATAAAATATGCCTGTTGGCATAGTTATATTACTATTTCAGTGGGTACTATCTACCCAAAGGATTTACCAGGATAATTCAGGAAATATGTTTCATATAAAGGATAAGAAAGTCAAAAAGTGTTTTTAAATGATTTATTATTTGGAGGTACATTTTTTCTTCTTTGTTTGAGGCAATATATATTTTATTCAACTGTCTTTTTTTTATCTCTAAATTTTTGATTTAAAATATGTTTTTCATGGACTCATTTTAAACCATGAGTGCACTAACAAATCTATATTTTTTATATGTTTCAATATATATATATATCATTATATAGGTTGCATAAACACTTTAGCATAAAGTGCAAGTTTGGTTTGTTTATACTTTTGGACCATATGCAGAATGTTTAGAATAATATGTGCATTACAGTATATCATCAGCTGGTTGGGTTATGGTCTTATTGATGACTTTTGGGAGGTGGCCCTCAACATCCATCTCACATTGCACGTCATCTTTGGATCCTCCCATTACCACATCATAGGCTGTAAGGAGCAAGTGCACCTGAATGGTATGTGAACCTGCATCTGTTTTATGTCACATTTAAGAACTATTTTGAAGTTATGTGCAACTACAAAGTGAGTCAAACCTTGAAGCTCCAATTTACATGAACATGTGTTGCTTTTGTTTCACAGCCAACACGTGAGAAGCTGAGCAAAAGTACTAATTTGCTTTGTTCTGTGTCACACCAAGGGTCATATTTACATATCTGGGTCCCTAGGCACAAACTCCTTAGACCCTCCCTGGTTGCACATACCATGTTCACGTCTGTTTCCCTGCAACCATGTTGCTCCACCAATATAAATATTTATATATATATATATATACATATATTTATATATATATATATATATATATATATATATATATAAAATGCAGCACACTCCAACCCTGCCACTTCATACCCCCCCCCCCCCACACCCCCCGAAAAGAATGTGCCCAGAAAAGGAAGGGCTATGTGTGAAACATAAACAGAAATGTAAATGTATTTTTATGTAAATTAGGCACTTTTTCAGGGAGGCACCTTTAAGCAGTTGCCATATTCACCTAGTTATAAATCTGTCCATGGCTACACCTTGACAGTTTGTATCCTGCTTGGTGTGATCTTTTGTGACCATTAGCCCATTCTGGTTGGTCCCCTGACCTTGATTTTAAAACGTCTCTAACTTCTGGCACTAGCCCTTTGATTTCTTTGACATTTCTACCACCTGGGTCCTGAACCTCTATATTCTTCATGATCTCTTGCTCCTTAACCTATGTTGCTTTTGTCCGCTGCCTCTCAAAACTTCTGCACTATAATGAAACTTTGCTTTTTGCCTTTGGCACCTTATTGTACTACAAATTGTGACCATTCCTGCTATATAGCAGAAATCCCATGTCCTCTTGTGACAGTAACATGGATAAAACTAGGACCTCACTCAGCCCTGCATAATATTTTCCAATGTCTATGTTTGTGAAGCCTCTTTATATATATAGAGCAGTTAGAGAGTAATTCAAATACTCTATAACTTCTAACTGAAATAGTACAATTACTAGATATGCCTCTGTGTGTTTCATGAATAAGATCACTATATTGGTCAATCCTTGGAGAGGGAGCTCACAGTATCTATACAGGGAATGGAGAGACAATTAACCAATATGATTCGTTAGTTCTTAGTACATACAATCTACTGTGCTGTTTTGTAAGCCCAAGTAACTCAAGAACAGTGAACAGTCATAAGACAGCAGCCAAAATTAGATCCAATAGGACAGTAGAGGGCAGACAGAATTTTGGATTTGATGCTTAAATGGACCAAATAAAGTGAAATGAATTCTACCTCTTAAGCACTCAAGTGCCAGTACACAATGAGACACACAACCCAAGGTACTAACTGCATGGGATGAGCAGTGGGAGCTTCAAAGGCCAAATATTAGCATGATCATTCAGAGGATACAGCAAATGGTTTGAAGACAGTGCTGCAATATACAGCTGTTTATTTAAGGCATGTTGCACTGCAATTAAGAATTGCAATATAATATAATTACTTGTAACTTAATTGAATCTTGTACAATTTCTGTTGATGCAATACGCACTATAAATACGATCAGAACAGTTTGTGGCTTGGGTATCTTTGTTGCAAGAGGAGCACCTAAAACCACACACAGTGAGATGGCACAAGATCTTCATGGGTGAGATGATAAATATTGTAGAAATGAATATATAGAGGAAAGAACAGACACCTTTAAGTTCCAATCACAAATTATAAACCCCTCCAGCCATGTAAATTGGCATATATGTAATCATATTGAAAAAGGTGGAATTGATTATAGAAATATATTAAAATATAACTTTTATTTACAGACAATAAAAAATGTATATACAATATAAATAGAAAATAGATCCAATTAATTCAATATACAATGGCATCTATCAATAAGTAAGTTACTCAATCAATTATCATATGAAATGCTGACAGATGTTACCAAATATATATCATTGAATATGTATTGAGGGTGCCAAATATATCAATAAGGTAGCCAAAAAATATCTGTACATATATACATAAAGGACTGAAGGGGAGACAGAGGGGACAAAATTAGATTACTGTGGCCCTATCTAACACTTATAGTGGAAGGCCCTGATGAGAAATCTATGGGGACCCACTATTTATCCCCTATCCCTCAAAGAAATCTAAGTCCTACACTATAAATAGCTAGAACTAATCCCCTCTGCTCCACTTACCTTCCAGTCCTAGTAACAGGCTTGCACATCACGGCACAATAAAAAAATGGCTCAGAGACAGCGTGCACACGCTGTTTGTGACGTCATCAACAGGCGACCCGCAATACAGCTGATCGACGCGCACGTTTCGCGTACTTCCGCTTAGAATAGTGGTCTGGGTCTTTTATAGCTCCTCTATATATTCATTTCTGTTATATTATACACTGCTGGTCACATTAGTAATTCCTTATGTTTAAATATGTACGGATATTGAAGCTATATATTAGCCATTCCCAATTTACATAAGGAGACCCTGTCATGGCTCACTTGGCAGTCATCTGGGACTTGGACAGATGTCTGTCACAGGCTGTTGACACAAGAGACGATACCTGGGGGTTTGGGGCTCCCAGACCCCCTGTTATACTGTTATACGGTTATACTGTTATATTATTATGATTATTGTCCCATCACCATCAATAAAAGTCATCATAATGCATGAGATGGATTGATGTGGAAACCCTGCCCCAATCCCATATACTATGAGGACATTAGGTGGTTTTATGTGGGGTGCGCTTTTACGCTTGTACTTAAATAGACTGACAGTGTGTGGAATATGTACACATATGTATAGGATAGTATGGGGTAGTCATGCTGGATACATTGCCACATACATCTTGCAACAGGAGAAGGACCCCAGCTGGCCACCAAGGTTAATCCTTTAAGTACACATACTTAAGTCAGGAACAATAGGCTCCCACCAGACATAGGGGCACCATCTATCCAGGGGGCCTCTGGGGTCTCCCTAGCCCAGATCCAGGGGCCTGGGCCATAGCAAAGAGATGTGTCTCTCTTAACTGCCAGCGTCCAAATGACTCTGTTAGCCACACCTAGTGGGCGGCCCAGGGGAGGGGTCTGGAAGTTCCCAGAGCTTACCTCTAGTCCATTGGTTAGAGGTAATCAAGTTACTGTGGAGATTACCCCATTGGCCAAGAGGAAGATAAGGGTTGGACAAAGGGGTAGCCACTCCCTGTACTGTTGTTGTGAGTTGTTTAAATACTTGTGTAAAAATAAAGAAGTTGTTCATAATTTTCATCAAGACTTTGTGTGCAGGTGTATTATTGACCCAAGGGCATATGCTGGCAGAGGAGATCGTTTCTGACTCCATGCCAGGTTCTTCCCAGGCACACTACCAAAAGCTGGGACTTATGCTCTTGCATCCACAAGGAAGGTCCATTGGTCTGAGTCACCCAAATCTTAGGTCTAAAACCTACAGGAGAAAAGAGGACTAGGATCCTCTATACTCCATCATCATTGTAGGTTGTGACAGACCCCTATTATTGTTGTTCACCTAACCCAATTTTTCAATGATAAATATTGTGCCATTTTTTATACCATTATCAAAGTGACAAAACGTGGTAATTTTGTCATTAGTGTGAGAGAAAATGACATTCTTGGGTTCTTGCAAGTGGTAAAGTAAACATAGCATAGGTTATACCAAGAGAGTGCAAGAAAATGTCAATGGGTCTTTAGGCTTACCTCGGATGTAAATTTACCACAAAATCAGGATGAGAACTACATTAAAATTGGACCAACATTTTCTACATATTCACTTGACTCGAGTGGTCATTGACCACAAGCAGCTGGGAAATGTTTTGATTATTAATTTCCTGTAAATCCCAGTTATAAAGCCAATGGTTATAATGCTTTTATTTGCACACAGCTCTATGTAACTTGGCGCTATGGCAAAACATCACTTGAGTTATTAAATATGTCTGGCTAGATTTATATAATTATATAGAAGTCAATAACTCAACCTGATGGTTTTGTGCACAATGTTGATTTGTGGTAGGGTGTGTGAGGGCCAGTCGATGCAAATGCTATGTTTGGGTATCATAGTCTAAATAGGTGTTGTGTTGTCCTCATTGCCAATGTCCCAGGTGAATATATTTCTTGATAATATTTGCTAACGATTTACAAATTAATCATACATTTTATACACAATGTAGTTTTGTGGTAGGGTGTGTGTGGGCCAGTCAGTGCAAATGCTATGTTTGGGTATCATGGTCTTAATAGGTTTTGTGTTCTCATGGGCAATTTAAATATAATTATATCTTTTGATGGTATTTGCTAAAAGATCTACAAGTAAATTAAATGGAATTGTGCTCATATTTACGTTTGGTTTATCAAGGAATGAGAAAAGAAGAACAAACACATTTAGTAAAAGAAAAGATCAAAAACATTTAAGGTTATTAAATCAAACAAAACTAAGAAAACTAACCAAGGCAATAACATTTTTTAATTAAATCAAATGTAGTTAAATATAAATACTAGTTCTTACTTTCCTGCTGCTTTCCTTTTGGGGGTTGTCACGATGGCTTCTCTCACTTCTTCCACATCTCTTCTATAAATTTGAGACCATTTTTATTTAATTGTTTTTTTTTATGTGATAGGAAATAGAATGGATGGAGCATAATGTACAAATTAAGAAAGTGAGATTAATGGGACATGAAAGTCACCAAAACTGCTATGGATATCGCATAGGGCCTTGAAAACTGTGTGGGAAAGTTGATGAATATATTGTTATGTTTGTCTGTATGGTCCTTGAAGCCTTCCCACAAGAAATAGCAGATATGAAGTTTAGGCTGTGAGTGTCACATTGGTTGTATTTTAGATTTATTTAGTAATTGCCTCCAACATCAGAGGTTGAGAGTGCACATCCCAATTATCATTAATATTTTATTCAATAAAATTATTTTAATCTCATTACAACACTCATATTTGACTCATACCCACTTTTTCCATTTTTTTTTTTTTTTTTATTTTAGCATGTAAATTACAAATACATTTATAATGAGGAGGGCTGGTGGGGTTTGAACGCACAACCTTCCATATCCAAGGCAGCTGCTTTATTCATTATGTGATCTGTCTATATAACTAGCAAGAACTGAAAAGTAATAAAACAGATAGTGGAAATGCAATGCTTTCTTTCTCAATCTTCATAGCCTCTCATTATGCATACAGCCAAATTCAGTTTTCTGCAACTAAATCATTGTTGCGGCAATTTCAAAAAAGAAAATATTTTCCCCTTGTTTTTCAATGTTCTGATTGGTAGAGCATGGCATAATATTGGCCATACAATTGGAGGCATCATCTAAACTTAAGCTGATACTTATTAGTTTATTTTATTTTGCTGATGCCACTGGAACATTAGAATTATGAGCTGTTTTCAACAATATTGTTCTTTTCAACCAATCAGAAAAAAAACTTAAAATTGTGTCAGTAACACAAGTGTACCCTTTCATATCGAAGCATTATATTGTATGCATAGATGGAAATTACCTTTCAAATGTATTATAGATGGATATCTAAATAAAGGAAGACTCTCAGTTATCCGGCACCCACGGGGATTGGTGGATGCTGGATAAATATTGTTTCTGGTTGCTTGAGAGCTACTATGAAAAGAGGCCTAATTTAGCAGCAAATAGGATGCTCTGCTAAGTATATTTGTCAGTGAGGGCTGTTCTAGCAGCAGCAGCTTTCACTCCTCACTTACACACAGGTACATTTGCCTTGGGGGGTGCGGTGCTGACCACAGGGAATGTAACGCCAACACTACACTGGCTCAGTCACTCATGCCCGGGGAATGTAACGCCAACACTGCACTGGCTCCGTCACTCATGTCTGTTTGCTTCCCGGGAAAACTGAATTGAGACATACAGTGGATGAAATCTAGGTGCCTATAAGCATTTTGTGGCATGACAACCCGGCTCCTGGCACTTGTTGATCCCTGTACATTTTTTTTAAGTACAGTATTCTATTGTTTTTCTTGTTGCTTGAGAGTTCTGGTTGCTTGAGAGTCTACTCTATTGGGATGGTACTTTCACACAGCACAGCTGTCATAGCTTTGTGTTTTTTATTCCAGTAGTCTCATAATTCCAGGTAGACATTCATCACAAGTGAAACTTACACAATTAGATCAGCTTTTTTCTAGCTTTTGGGAGGATGCACCACACCTGACAGCTACTTCAGAGGACACCCTGCCAAGTATTATTTTTGCTACAGCCGAAGGCATCCTGTACATAATGTTTTGATACAACTCCAAGTATCAGGAAATAACTTTATTTATTTACAGTCAAAACACAAAAAAATTACAACAGTCCTACTTACCATAAATACATGAATAAAATCTGTACTAATCTATGTGACATAGAACTGGTTGTTCTGCCTGACTGATAATAATCAGTCCCAGTTTTAATCACCTGTCTTTTTGATTTTTGAATAACTTGTCCCATATGGAGTCTCCCACGTTCATTTAGAGAGACTCAGAACTTATGGACATTGCTCCACAGTGCACCATCTTGAAGAACTCTCTTAATCAGGTGGATTTGCTGTAAAAATGTAATTGATGCTCATTTCACTATATTATATTGTCTTTTCAAATTTTTTGGCTTTACTGTTTTTAGCTTTTTTCTTACATCAAACGAAACGTACCTAACCATCTTGTAGCCACATTAAATTCCGTAGCACGCAAGACTTACGGCTATTAAATTGTCGTCGTAAAGCAACCTTCCGGCGACTTGTGGGGTAGGAGCGAGAAAACATTACGAGACGTGAGAATTCAACTAGCGAGCTCTCAGATCTGTTGTTCTTTCAAGCCCGTAACTGTTACGTTCCTATCGCGCTTTTAAATTGCTTCAAAAGCACTGGCGTTCAAGCCGGTAATCCGCAAATGGAGCCAAGAAGTCTACGTGTGCTCTAGAGTACCCGCAAGGGGCTAAATGTCTAATCCGTAGCACTGTAAATGCAAATATACACACAACTGTACTCATAATAAAAGGGAAAGTGATGTTAGGTAATATAATTAATAGCACAACATTCTCAGGTTCGCAAATCGGCAATATAAGATACTTTATTTCACTTTTATTTCCTTGTTATATCAATCCCAGCAATCAATGTGTTAATACATATTCACATGTAATAGAATATCATATTTGCAGCTTTATCAATATTGCGATATTTCTGGAATGAGGGTCCAATCGTAACTGAGTCATTCCACGTCAAATCAACGCAAAAAACAAGGGGTTTGTCACCCTCCATTCCGGATTTTGATGAAACTTGGTGTACACCTTTCCCTTATGGTTAAAAAAACAAGAGGCTCAGAGCTGTCTATAGTAAACGGCACTTGGAATGCAAACGAATACAATAAATTAAATGCATGACTTTTACATTCCCAGCTGTTGCTCTTCAATCGATAGTTTAGACTATATACAGTGTTATGGATTAGGATCAGTACAAAATGCATAAATGTATTCGTACACCTACTTATATATCTTATCTTTGCAGTATTATCGTATAACCAAGTTTTACTAATAAATGCTGAATCATTGGGAGACTCTAAAATGGAGGATTTGACACTCCCCTTTCTCACAAGATGGAGGCAGCACTATTTCCGGTCTGTTAAGGATGACGGGTCTTAACACACACACTGAACACGAGGAGGAGAAACACCATCTTGTCTTTGTCTTAAACTTCTTACCAATGAGAGTAAGACCCATCCCCTTGTGGGATGGGTCTTGGAGACTCCTTAATGTTTTAACCCAATGTCTGACCGGAACCTCGTAAAAGCAGACATCTCAGAACCAATGAATTACCGAATAAACTTGATGTTTTGCATAATGTAACTTTTTATCTGATTACTAAAAACTATATAAATGATGGCTGACTTAATAAAGGCAGTAGAGAGAAAGCTTATACCAGAACTTTGTGTTGGTGTATTATTTCTCTAAGGTGTGCACACCATATAGATACTGATAATCTGGCCAGGGACAGATATTTCTGGAAAATACTTTGATATTTACTCTTACAAAATGGCGACCACGAAGGGACTTGAGGTTTAATCGAACTACAACGGACAAGAGGAATTCGGACAGACTTCATGAGAACAGACGGAGCCTGATCACCTCCGGTACACGGTAAGGACATGATTAGTACCTTATCCATGTAGACCTGTTCTTGGAATTCTGCCCGTTGTCTAGCTCTGTTGTAAGTGACGATTACAAAAGTACAGGTGATATTTTGCCTCAAGTCCATTAAGAACCCTGTACAAAAATATAGTGATATCTGTCGCCTGTGTGTGCCTGTGTGTGTGTCTGTTGGTATTGTGAGTTGAATGATCGATAGGATTCCTTAGACATATAATTCAGGACACACACACGTGTATTTGTGACTTTCTGGAAGACGGATGACTTGTACCCAGAGACATACATAAACCAGAGGTCACACATACGGGCTTGCATATATGTGCCCTGGGAATTGAGATTGTTTTTTATACATATTTTCCTGGGAAGGGTCTATGCATGCTGGATAGACGAATATCCCTTGAAGGTCACGATGTTTGGGCCGTAAAGTAGCTTGATAACTTCAAGAGACATCTGTCATTCACTGCGGGTGATTAAAAACGTGTGTGTGACGCATGATTATCAATTAATAAGATATAATGCGCATGGTCCTGAAATCACATGTCTTTTGAATCAAAATTTTTCTGCAGAAAAGGTTTGATGATTATAATGTTATATGCTATGTCATTGCTGGTTGTGATGCATGTTTTGATAAGAAATGCAGCTTAGAACTTCTACTCCCTAAAAGCTCAAAGCTGCTGACGCTGTGAGCAGGGTCTCTCTCTGTATGTTTTTGACCTTCAGATCACACAGCTGCAGTGAAATCATAGAGAGAGAGAAATCCCTCACTCCCCCCTTCTCATTTCATTTAACTCCTTCAAAGAATGTGTCCTGGTTGAGAGAACTATTTCTATGCCAAATGTTTAAGGTTGTATAAACTACAGGGGGAGATTGATTTAAGAAGTAAATAGTACAGAATATAAATGTAATACAACTATGTTCTGTTGATTCATATGTATCTGTCCATTATCCTTGTTTCTATCTGTTACTAGTAGTTAAGTGGTTAAAAACACACTGCAAGGTACCCCTAGGAGGGCGTAATCTGAGTATTAGAGAAGACGTACGGATTAACCCTCCGTAAACAGTCGACCAAGTCAGATCTTCTCTCAAAAATGTTCAAGATCTGTGGTATTACCAGTGTCGTAGGAGGGCATTTGAAGGCAGAAGAGTGGCGTAAAGTGTTGAGAGATAATAAAGGACAGTTACAAGATTGTGGTTTATTGCCTAGTGCAGAGATGTGGTACAAAGTGGCTAGAGCAATTGCACAGGAAGGGTGGATAGAAAAGGAGATTGAATTAAAAGGAAGGAAAATTTATGTGTATAATGCTCCGTGTGAAGTGGTCAGTCCCCTGAACTCACCCGTTGTCCCATCTACGATACAAGACCCATGTCACTTTAATGTATCCGGACCACACCATACTCAAGAACAAAGACATTCCACAAAATCACAATCCAAAGATGGCGCTCACACACACACGAAGGAGGAGCTGCACTCACCCCTGAATACTGCCCAACCAGACCACACCACTGGAAGCACAAGCTCTGCCTATCAATCACCTACAAGATAGTTCAGACGAATCCAGTGACGACATAAGGGGAGGAGAGAGTGTCGTAGAGTGGACAAATAGAAACTCTGATTCAAAAGTGAAATCCAAGAGGAGGAACAAGAAAAGGAGAAGTCTAATGTACGTTGCATTTACCCTGACACAAGCCACCTCCCTTATCAACACATTGCCAGATCCTAAAAAAACAACCTATGCCTTTCTATAGGAAAATTGTACAAATACAAAAGGCGTACTCGGCAGCTTGGGAGGATCTCATCAGCTTATGTGAGATTAAGGCAGGTGATTCATACTGGCCTATCATGCGGAATGCCATAGATCCTTATGATGCACACCGTTCAAAGCATGACTTCACATCAGGCATACAATTCTGTGACCTGCTAAGATATTGGGCGAAAGATAAATTAGCCGATCAAGCAGTTAATTTACAAGATATCAAACAAGACAAAGACGAATCTGTAGAAAAGTATCATGCACGACTCACACAAGTGTTTACAGATCTTGGCTTCAGTCCACATAATAAAACACATACGCAGATGTTAAGTACAGCCTTCGTGCTGGGATTACATGAGACAATTCAAAAGGGCCTATTGACATCCAGACCAGAATATAGAGTGTTACCTTTAGACACCTTACTGTTGGTTGCTAAAGGGCTGGAGACAGCAGCGGCTAAACAACCTGTATCATCAGCATCCAAAAAGACGGCTGTACTTATGGTGAATTCTGAGCAATCACCACGGAAAGAAACAAGACAGTGTTATAATTGTGGGAAAACAGGACACCTTAGCAAGAATTGCAAGGCACCCAGGAAGGCAAGACCTAGACAGCAGACAGATAATAACAATGCAGCGCCTGTGCTTCAAGCTTCAATAGAGGGGACGCCCACAACCTTTCTCATAGACACAGGTGCAGCCAGAAGCGTTCTAAGAAAACAAGATCTGCCCGATATATCTTACCTGTCTGACATTGATGTCGCTTGTGTAGGAGTAGATGGTGTCCCCATCTCCAATCATTTAACCCAACATATGCAAATAGGCCCATTTCCAGATCTGCTTGCAAGATTCGTAGTATCCTCTACATGCCCTATAAATTTGTTAGGTGCAGACGTGCTTTCCCGACTACAAGCATCCATCTCATTCACCCCAGATGGAACTGTACAAGTGTCTTCACCTCTACAAGTCACTGACACGTCAGCACTCTGCTCACTGCCCATATTACTACACAAAGATGCCAATAGCATCTGTAATACAGGGCCAGATGATATCTTGGACAAGATTCCAGCAACACTCTGGTCACAAGGACCGGAAGATATCGGACACCTAAAGGTGCCACCAGTCACAGTAAAACTAAAACCCGGAGCAGAGTTACCACGCAAGCCACAGTATCCTCTGAAGCCAGCACAAATAGATGCAATCTCTCAGCAGATAGAGAAATTAGTGCAGCAAGGGGCGTTGATCCCATGTACGTCACCATGCAACACGCCCCTCTTTCCAGTAAAGAAGAAATCCAAAAAGGGAGAACCAGTAAAATATTGTATGGTACAAGATTTGCGAGCAGTCAATGAAGCAACCATATTAGACACTCCTATAGTGCCTAATCCGAACACTCTCCTTTCTGGAATACCTCCAGCACCTGCATACTTTACCGTAGTGGATTTAGCAAATGCTTTCTTCAGTATTCCCCTTGACCCTTCTTGCCAGTATCTGTTTGCTTTCACGCATGATCATAATCAATACAAATGGACTATAATGCCTCAAGGAGCGCAGAATTCGCCCAGCCAGTTTGCCAAAGCCATGGGCCATATCCTAGACTCCTGGCAACAAGCGAATCCTGACATTGTATTGCTGCAGTATGTTGATGATCTCTTACTGTGTGCAGAAGATCTTCCCACAGCCACAAGGACATCAGAAAGCCTGCTGAGACACTTGGCAGAACAAGGATGCAAAGTATCCAGAGACAAACTACAATGGTGTAAGCAGACAGTCATATTTTTGGGACACTGCCTGTCAAAAGGTGTGGGTCATCTTACACGCGCCCGTGTGCAAGCAATAGAAGACATGTCAGTCCCAGAAGGACACAGACCTCTGCATGCTTTCCTAGGTCTAATATCTTACTGCAGAGCATGGATCCCAGAAGCATCCCTTCTGATGCAACCCTTGTATGACGTGTTGAAGACTGAACCATATGAGATGACACAGACAGCCCTGGATAATTTCTACACCCTGAAGAAAGCTATCTCATCAGCACCAGCACTAGGATTACCAAACTATGATCTCCCATTCAAGCTGTTGGTCTCAGAAAGAGAAGGACATGCAATGGGAGTCTTGACACAGTCCCATGGAAACAGACAACGGCCTATTGGCTATTTCTCATGTCAATTAGATGCCGTGGCAAGAGGAGGACCGTCTTGCCTCAGAGCAGCACTGGTAGCACATGCCTTACTGGACAAAACAAGTGACATAGTCCTTGGCTATCCTCTGATAACAGTACCAGTTGGCAGCTCTGATGGAATGACATGTGGGAGGGGGCACATGCAGAGGGAAGACTCATAGCTCCATTCATCCATCCATCCTTCCTGTCATCCATCCATCCAAGGCAAGTAGGTGGAGAGAGAGAGAGAGAGGAGCCAAGCTTGGGTCAAGTAGGTGGAGAGAGAAATGAGCCATGGAGGGATGGCAGGATGGATGGATGGCAGGATGGATGGCAGGACGGATGGATATTATATACAGGAAGTTCTTGAACACAGATATGTATTCTATAAACAGGTAAGCCCTGGGTCGTTAATAATGTTAGGGATGGGGCACAGCTGAGTAATCTGAGGACACCCCGGGAAAGGCTGCCCGGGAGTGGGAGGCAGAACTCTGCCTGCCCCCCATGGGGAAGGTTGGCGACTAGCAATTGGGGGATAGGGGCATGAGGGATAAACTGGGGGAGTGGGATAGAAAAGGGATATCTGGGGCAATGGGGGCTAAAACTGGGGTTAAAAGAGATAGCAAAGGGTCAGGAGTCTAAAGATTGGGGCACATCATGGGGCTAAAGATGGGCAAAGGGCATGGGTGACAAGTAGTGATGTCGCAAACATCAATTTTTTGGTTCGCGAACAGCTGACCCGAACTTCCATCAAATGTTCGCGAACGGGCGAACCCTGCGAACCGCCATAGACTTCAATGGGCAGGCAAATTTCAAAACCCACAGGGACTCTTTCTGGCCACAATAGTGATAGGATAGTTGTTTTAAGGGGACTAACACCTGGACTGTGGCATGCCGGAGGGGTATCCATGGCAAAACTCCCATGGAAAATTACATAGTTGATGCAGAGGCTGGTTTTAAGCCATAAAGGGCATAAATCACCTAACATTCCTAAATTGTTTGGAATAACATGCTTTAAAACATCAGGTATGATGCTGTATCGATCAAGTAGTGTAAGGGTTACACCCGCTTCACAGTAACAGATCAATCTCCCCGTTTAATGCACCGCAAACAACCGCAAACAGTCCCTTTGCACAACCGCAAACTCCCCATTTGCACAAGGTTGGATACCAAGCTAGCCATGTCCCGTTCCTTGTCCTCACTGATGTCATTGAAGGTCTCTTCCTCCACCCAGCCACCAAGGGTCCCCAAAAGGTGACAACAAGCCCCCTGGGACGCCTGCTGTGTTTGGTCTTCCACCTTCTCAAAGCCACCTTCCTCCTCTGACTCCTCTTCTTCAGACTCCCAGAGTCTGGGGGCTTCCACTGCACAGCATGGAAGATTATACACAGGTCAGAGTCTGGGGGCTTCCACTGCACAGCATGGAAGACTATACACAGGTCAGAGTCTGGGGGCTTCCACTGCACAGCATGGAAGATTATACGGGTTGCCTCTGTCTGAATTATTATAAGGTGTGTACTGTTAAGTAGTACTATTCCTATCAGTTTAATCCCTGTTACGTCCACTATCAGGGGACGTGTATATGGCATGGATTTTTGGAAGCGGGAGATGGAAAAAGATGCTTGGTCGGTCCTTCCACTTCAAATTTGGGGCACTGCGCGTGCAATCTAAGGTGCCACCAGATATGAGTGTCACTGTGCACTGGCAAAAGTTGGCAGAGTAGATGCAATAGGCTTCACACACACGCCTGTAGGCAGGCAATTGCTATTCAATCTATTACAGTTAAAAAAGTGTTGTTTTATGTCACTGAGCAGAATATAAGCTGTGAGCCTGACACAGGCAGGCAACTGAAATTAGATTACAGGAAAAAAATGGTTGTTTTCAATGTATGTTACACCACCAGGTATGAGTAGTGAAAATAAGCACAATATAAGCTGTTAGGTGTTAGCCTGTCACACACACACTCTGGCAGGCACGCATAGATTACACAAAAAAATTATAAAATAAAATAAATGATGTTCAAAGTTTTCTCAATGATAAAGTATAGGGGGCGAACCAAAAAGCGCATGTGTTTGCCGTTCGCGGCAACGCGAACATGCGAAAATCGCAGCGAATAGTTCTCCGGCGAACTGTTCGGGACATCACTAGCGACAAGCAAGGGGGCATGGATGAGAGCTAGAACATGAGAGAAAGTTAGGGATGGGAGGATTATCAAATGTGGGATAGGGGCATGTCCCGGGTTCTAGAAATCAGGGGTCAGGAACATATCCAGCACAAGCCTGCCGGGGCTCAGAGAGGCTCCTGTAATATGGCCAAGATCTAGAGGTCAGATGAGAGCATCTGAGTTCTTTTGTCGGAGCACATTTCACTGCAGAGCTCGATTGACGGTAGGGCAATTGACTGCCTGCTGACGTCAGCATAAATTTCACTCGCGCGCTATAGACGGGGTGCCATCTGCTGTCATAAAACTGCTTCATTGTGAATTACGCCTCAATATATGTTACATAAATGTTAAAAAGTCTCCATGCATCTATTATTTAAAGATGGCACGCAAACATCATTCTTTTTTTTTTTTTTTTTGTAAGATAGACATGTCCTTGTATGCAATAATATTCTGAAAAACAAATTGGGGATCATGTAATGTTGCATAATTGAATATAATGCATAATTTTAAATTATTTCAATCTTTTTCTTGCTAGGTCTTATTACCTTACTTGTCAGCATTTACATTTTCTGACAATTTTTTTTTAATTATTACTATCACGATAGCCAATTTTCATAATCTTAAATACCCCAAAACTAAAAACAAGTCTGTAATAAGCAATATAATGTTACATTTTAAGATGAACGACTTTGTTTCATTATTTTTTTCTATTTCAGCTACGGATTGTAGGAATGTTGTACAAAATACCCAGTAGCCATTTTTTTCCTATGATGTCCAAAAAACTTACAAGGAAGAAAAAACCCATAAATGTCATTCTTCGACAAGAAAGAGCATGTATTTGCAATAATTTTCATCATCAAAACATTTTGGTTCCATCCTGCCCACACACTGAAAATTCAGGTTTTCGAAACCTAGTTTTTCCACCAAAAAACTATGCTACAAGTACATTTATAATTTTTTTAGCCATTTATAAAGTGCTGGTGTATTTTTCTGAAATCCTCATAATTTTATTGAGCTCTCTGTAAAATTTCAAAGAGATATGATCATTGGTTATGGGGAAAAAGAATAAAATGTACGCAAGGATATCTTGTGCCGAGAGTCTCAAGAGGAACAAGAAAGACAAGGCAGATTTAATGAAACTTTGAAGTGCTATAAAATTAAAACCGTTTGAGAGAGAGTGAAAACATTTAAGGAGGTTTCTTTCAACCATAAGGTAAGGGTGTACACCAAGGTTCATCAAAATCCGAGACGGAGGGTGACATGACCTCTTTGAATTGACATGGAATGACCCAACTAGTAATTGAAAACCGTAAGGTTTTAAAATCCCACCTCCATTTTCCAGTGACATAATTCTGACGATCTCTGTTGCCATTGGATCCATCTAAACCCGTAACTACGGGTTTGACTAATTGATTCCGTTCACAGACGCGCATCCAACGTTTGACAAATGGTTTACGTGTTTGAGTCGTAAGCGCCCTGCTCTAATTTAATAGCTCCGTGACTCAGCAAAATTTCAAGCCCGGGTCTCACGTTGCACATACGGGCTCATAATTTAATGTAGCTATTGGTGTTTTGTCCAATTTTCCTGCATCAATCAAGGCATTGATTTGTCAATCATCCAAAAAGTCCTGGAAAGACGATTAATGATATAATGTTTTTATACTCTCTCACTGTAATAATAAATGTAAGATTTTTCCTTTCGTGTAGTATCTCTGCAGAAAAGCAAGAAAAAAACATTTGTAGGAAGGTTCCAATTAAAGGCGAATCCACGTTTCCTGGGTTATTACATTTTTGCACTATTTATGCAAAAAGCAACCTTTATATATACAGCACATTTCATAAAACATTTTATTTTTATTAATATCTAAACATCCCTTGAATGATTATGTTGACACCCCCCAGGGGTGTCTACACAGGCCCCTGATCCCCATCTAGCATGCAGCAAAAGGGGACCAATTTTAACCCATTATTCAATTGATGTGTCTTCCTCAGCCAATAGGAGAGCAGTGATGCAGCCCCAAAGTCACTGCTGGGATATGACCCTCCCTGCCACTTCCTGTCTCTGCTGTGTGCTGTGCTGTTGCCATAGGAGCTTCTAACATGGACCACACTTCATTTTTTGCAATATTTTATGCATAGAAAATGTTCATTAACATAAAGTAGAGTGTTACTTGTACTATCTAGTTATGGTAATTTTATAAACTTGGCAGTTCCACTTTAGAAACAACACTATAGTTTTTGGGTGTGGCACTAATACAAGAGCTCTGAGTCCAATTCCTATTACCAGGAATGCAATGGCAGTAACGTTGATCACCTGAGGAAATCTGTTGGGTGGTAAAACAGATAGTAGCAATAATTTCATCCATAGTGAATAGTAGATGGTGTAAATTTGCTACTTGTTGTTCTTTACATATTTTTATCACATTTTATTTGTTTAATGCTTTTTTTATGTTGATGTTCCCTTTTAGAGGAAGGTACTAAAAGCAATAGTCCTAAGCTACCGCCTTGCCATTTTCCAATTGTTTTAGGGTTTCCAAAATGTCTCCTGGCCCCTTCTAGATCGCTGCCTTGCCGTGGTGTAGGGTCTTGTGTAATTCAATGAAGCTTTAAGCTAAACCAACAATGGGTCACCAACAATGGGCAGAGCGGTCCACTGGAGAAGGAACTGGAAACCCACCACTAGTATCTTTGCCAATAAAACCTTATGATTAAGCACACCCAGGGACGTAGCAATAGATGTGCCTCACATGCTGTGGTCCATAGGGTCACGTAGAGTCAGAAACAACTGAATAACATTACAACAACAATGTTTCCTGATGCTATTTCAAGGCAGGGACAAGAGGGAAAAAAATGTTTTTACTCAGTACTGTCACAGGACAGATATCTGTGGTATCCCATTCTCATTTTTACTTAGCTAACCTAGTAACTGTATTAAGTGGATGGAATAAGGCATGGGAGTAGGATGAGTTAAGAATATCTGCTTGTTATAAGAATAACAACTTCATTCCCAAAGTCCCCCTGGAGACATTTGTCCTATTGGACAAAGAACAAAATGTAATTATTTCCATTGGAGCTGATAAAAGCACTGACAGTAGTATATGCCACCTTCCTGTTGTGCACTTGATGTGTATTCTGCGAAAACGTAACTTTTACTCAGTAACCTGTAAGGCATATTTAAGTTTCATGGATTATGAATGCATCTGATAGAGGAGAATCAGTAGTGTATAAAAACATGTTTTTTGCATGACAAAGGTATGAGATGCCTATGTAAGCAGCTCTTGTGGTGTGGAAACCCATTTTTTTTTATATAAATCAAATCTATATTTGTATAGAATGAATTAATGTAATGTGTTTCTCAGATAAGCAGCATGTGTAAGATTAGAAAAAGGGAAAAACAGAGAAAACAGCAATAGATAATAATTATTTCAAATAAACAATTAAAAGAGAATTATATTAGAATGGTATTTGATGCTACAGCCATCACATAAGGAGTAACTCCCTAGTTGTCATGTTAAGTAAAAGCTCACTTCATTATTTGTGTGTATGTCCTGGTTGAGGTGGTGGAAACATTTCTGACCGATAGCTGGAAAATTGGCTTTAGGTTGCCAACTCCTTCCCACTTAAAAATATACAAACAAAATCAAAGCAGGAAAGTTATCATAGAGAAAACTGCCAAACATTTAGACAAAAAATATAAAATATTTAAGCTTTCAAACTTCTAATTCTAATATATATATTATTGAGATCTGCACCTGTGATGGCTCCACCAACCAACATCACTCAAGGTGCAATGAGTAACGGTCATTTATATGCTGACTTGTACATGTTGAATTAATAAAATTGATTACATTATGATAAATTAAAGATTGACACATATTATCTATGATACTCTTCCCTCCTTTTTGAAAACCTGGGAGTTCTCCCCTCACAGGATTGCCTCGAGATAGGGAGACCTCACTCTCTCTGAGATAGAGCGGGCTGGGAGGCCTTGGACCCGGTGCCGACCCAGGAAACTGGACAGGATTGTGAGTTATATACTTATTTCTCTAACCCGCGCTATTTAATGGGATTGAACTTTAATCAGTATGAGAATATACCTTCCCCACTACCTTTCTCCCGCCTTGTTTGTTTCACCTATGAAAAACTGAAAATGTAAAGTAGTATATCACACTTGAACGTTTCTGTGTACACATAATCATTTTTATTTCATGGATGATAAATTTAAAGATTTGTACAAAATACTGTTTGTCAATATTCAAATGTGTGAGTTAATAAAAAGTATTGAAGAGAAAAAGAGAACATCAGGAAAAACCATACAAGAAAGTATTATTCCGTAAAATTAATGATATAAGGAACAAAATTAAAAGTTTATGCAAGTGAGCTGGGTTATGAATGCATCTGATAGAAGGGAAGTTCTGTTAAGCTAGAAAGAAGACATGCATACAGAAAATAAAACAATTTTAAAATAAGTGTAACATTCATAAACTGAATGAAAAACAATTAACACATGTAATTTCTCCAATAACGTCAAAGAAAATAAAAAGAACAATAGAAAATGTAAAACTGGGGAAATCACCATTTTATGTCTCTATTACAAGAAATTCATAGGTATATTAAAATTAACAGCCCTATTAAATTTGAAGCCCGTAGCCACATCGGCACACCCACAAAGGCTGCAGGCTTGAAATTTGTCTGCGTTAAAGAGCTATTAAATTCAAATATGTCGCGAGTTACGGGCCAGAGACGCAAGCCCATAAACCCTTCTTGTGCACGTTGGATGTGCGGCCGTGAACATGATTAATTAGTCAAACCATAGTTACAAGTTTACACTGAGCCAATGGTAAAAGAGAGCATCATCATCATTACATCACTGAAAAATGGAGGTTAGATTTCAAAGCCTTACGGGTTTCAATTACTAGTTTTGATCGGACCCGCATTCCAGAAATAATGCATTATTGATAAATCAGTAAATATGATATTCTAGTCCATGCAAGTTCCATTATTTGTATTAACACATTGATTGCCGGGATCAATATAACATGGAAATTAAACAGAAAATAAAGTATTTTATATTGCAGATTTGCAAGCTTGAGAATGTTGTGCTATTAATTGTAATACCTAACATCACTTTCCTTTTAATTATGAGTACAGTAGTGTTTTTATATTTGCATTTACAGTGCTACAGATAGGACTTTAACCCCCTTGCAGGTCCTCTTTAGTACTCGTTGGCTTTTCGGGCTCCATTTGCCGGTTATGGGGTTAAACGCCAGTGGATTCGTAGCAATTTAATAGCATTTTTCAAATGTAACAGTTACAGGCTTGACAGAACAAAGGATTTGCGTCTGGTTGAGTTCAAATTTCAATAAACCCGTAGGTTTTTCTGCCTGTAACCTCAGATCGTTAGCGGGTTGCTTTACGGGGCTTATTTAATAGCCGTAAGTCTTGCAGGCTACATTATGGCCTACGGTTTTACACATTGAGGGAATTTAATAAGGCTGTATGTCTTGTTAACTTATTTAGTTCAGTATTGAGAGGGTCAACATTACCAGGTAAGATTCTTAAGGCTGAGATAGCAATAATCCCAAAACCAGACAGAGATTTATTAAATGTCAAAAAGTATAGATCAATATAATTAATGGATGTAGACATGAAAATTGTAACTAACATAAAAGTTGGCAAATGTGAATTTAACATTAGTTTTGAATATAAGAAATATTTGCTGTTATATAAGTGTTAAAAATACATTTTGATAAATCATTTGCAAAAATTTAACAATTCCTGCTTCAGCTTTGAAATGACTAAATATCAATTTTAGATTTGCTTGGCAGAACATATATACAATATTTAGGTTTACAAATTCCAGGACAATTAGAAGATTTATAGTGAATAAACTATAAAAACATAATAGCACACTTAGTAAAATTATTACATAAGTGAAATAAATTACGATTACTATATTTATTTTGCTCTTTACCAATACCAATATGTCAAAAGGACATTAAGCACTTACAAAGAAAATTATTTGCATTCATGTGGAGACAAGAGCTAATAAAAAGAGTATGTATGTACAAAGAAACAAAGGAGGTTTCTCAACACCAAACTTAAATATTTATTACAATGCAGCACAGCTAAAAAATAATATATCATGGAATTCAAAATCAGATTTGACAAGATGAATAGATTTGAAAAAGCCTTTACTTACAAAAGGGGAAGTGCAATATGTGGCTACCTTACCAAATAATACAACAAATGGTAGGATTAGCCCATTTACAATTCACTCAAACAGTGGATTAGACTGAAATATAACTACCAATGAACAACCCTGAAACCACCAATGACTCCCATTATACATAACCCTAATTTTCCGGTAGGTCGAAATGATCAAAATTACTATTACTAGACCATATAGTGGCAATAAAAATTATATAAAATATTCAAAAATCAGTCAGATCATTTCTTTACAGGATGTAGACAAGAAGGATAATTTTTTTCATATTTAGTGAAATTGTCCAATATTTAGGAGAATACGACAGAAAATATATGAAGTAGTTATTGATATGAATAGTAGACAAAAAATATTTACGCCACAAATTAGTTTAATAGAAATGTTACCTGGAGAATTAAAATTTGCAAGTAGAAAACTATTAGCAACAATATTTAATATTGTAAAATTACATATTGCAACTAGATGGGGAAAAAATAGATCAAAATGACAAAGTGGAAAGACTCATATACCCGTTACAAAACAGGTTATTACATTATGACAAGAAATGGGCCTTTTGGATCATTAGAGTTATACAATAACAGAAAATTAAAGCTTTGGAAAAACTAGGAGAATATTAGTATATAAGTTGCAAATTCAATTTTATTTTCTGTTCAGAGATTTTACATAAAAAATAAAAATAAAAAAGGAAGTGAATGATATACTGTAGAAGTTAACCTAAACCTTGAATAAAATAAGATTGTATACTGTATGTTTTTAATCTTATACGAGTTATTTTTTTTTTTAATAATGTTTTAAAAATATATGTATATACCTCATTTAACAGCTGGAACTATCAGAAGATTGATACAACCAAGCAAAATAATTTGGGTTATTATAATCCCAAAAGAAAATCTGGTCATGTCAGACCAATCTAATTAGTTTCTGTGAGGAGGTTAGTAGGAACTTGGATCAGGGCAACTCAGTGGATGTAGTCTTTTTGGATTTTGCAACAGCTTTTGATACAGTGCCACATGGGCGACTTTTGAGAAAATTAAGGGATACAGGAATTGCAGTAAATATCTGCTCATGGATCGAGAGATGGCTAAAAGACAGGAAGCAAAGGGTTGTTGTAAATGGAATATGGAGTACAATTTTGGGCACCACTTCATAAAAAGGACATTTTAGAGCTGGAACAGAGAAGGGCAACAAAACTAATATGGTGAATGGAGGGGCTAAATTATGAAGAAAGACTAACCAAATTAAACATATTTTCCCTAGAAAAAAGGTGTCTACGAGGGGATATGATTACCATATTTAAATACATCCATGTCAATATAAGGCTTTGTCAAGTGAACTTTTTGTACCAAGAGATTTTCAACTGACAAGAGGGCATCCCTTGAGGTTAGAGGGAAAAAAATTACACCTTAAAGAAAGAAAAGGGTTCTTCACAGTTAGGGTGGTTAAATTGTGGAATTCTCTACCAAAGGAGGTGGTGGCAGTGAATTTGATAGATAACTTTAAAAAGGGGTTAGATATATTTTTGAATAAAGAGGGCATTCAAGGTTATCCTAGATAACTAGCGAAGGAATATTGATCCAAGGAGAAATTCGATCACCAGTCTCTGGGGTCAGGAAGGAATTTTGCTTATGAGACAATTGACAAAGTTTCAAAGTTTTTTTTTTCTGTTTGCCTTCTTCTGGATCAATTAACAATCATTCACAAATAGTCCACATATTAAAAGGATCAGAAGAGATCTAAAAATGTTGAACTTGATGGACTAAGCAGTCTTTATTCAACCTCAAATACTATGTAACTATGGAAGTATGTAAACGTTTAGCCATTATTGATATCATTTTTGGATTAATTTTCAGAACAAAAATTCATCGATATCGGAGATTGTTTTCACTATTGTATTAATTAATTGAATTTCTGGATCAACTAAAGGTTGACACAATCTAGCAGAAGTATCTTTGATATTTAAACTATCAAAATGGTTTAACCGCCAAAATCCTTTCTTGAATATTACAACAAAGAAGGTAAAAGGTTAAGAGTGAAAATCAAAAGATATCCAAAAGAAGTAACACATGGCCTCAATTTTAATAAGAATAGTTAAAAGATCAACATAAGAAGGTCATTGTTATTTGACAAACTTGTTAATTGATAATCATAAAAGGAAACCTGAAAAAAAGTTGATAAGTGGTAGAGGAATTGTAACATTGAAATTAGCCTTAAGTTTACATCCCATTTAACAACAACCTAAAACTCTGAAATCGCATAATAATCACAAGCTAAATTCTTGCTAAGATGATTGTCGGGTGTAAATTTGAGAATAAAGCAGTTCATAAACCACAATAATGAAAAGAAACAGGTCGGTGAGAACTAAGGTGCAAGAAAAGAAAAAAAACAAAAAAAATTCTACTTTCTTTTCACCAAAAAACTCAAATAAGATACAAACAACTTCACAGGTAACGTCTCCTGAAAGGAACAATACTCGAGAAGCAAATTTAACTACAATTTCATAGACCTTTCTAAATAGTGACACAGAAAAAAAAAACAAGGAGGTTCTAACACCAATAGGAGGAGATTTGAATATTGTGGTAAACTCTAAAATTTATAGAAAAACCCAGAAGTTATCAAAAGGATAATTAATTTGCAGAAAAACTCACAATGTTTTGCAAATATGACTAGTGAAAACAATATGTATGATGCTTGGAGAATTCTGCATCCCCAGCAAAGAGATTTTACTTATTTTTCTCCTATCCACAAGATGTATTCCAGAATTGACTTGTTCTTGGTGGACAAAATAACCATTAACAACGTGGGTCAAGTAGAAATTACAATTTCTGATGCATATATAAATATGATTATTAAATTAGGGGGGGGGAATACAGGACCCCTATAAAAAATTGGATGATAAAATAATCGAAAATGCAGAAAGGATAAAATATAATTACTGATTACTAGTGATGTCGCGAACATCAAATTTGCGGTTCGCGAACAGTGGACGCGAATTTCCATCAAATGTTCGCCAACGGGCGATCCCGGCGAACCTCCATAGACTTCAATGGGCAGTCGAATTTAAAAACCACAGGGACTCTTTCTGGCCACAATAGTGATGGGAAAGTTGTTTCAAGGGGACTAACACCTGGACTGTGGCATGTCGGAGGGGGATCCATGGCAAAACTCCCACGGAAAATTACATAGTTGATGCAGAGTCTGGTTTTAAGCCATAAAGTGCATAAATCACCTAACATTTCTAAATTGATTGGAATAACATGCTTTAAAACATCAGGTATGATGTTGTATCGATCAGGTAGTGTAAGGGTTACACCCGCTTCACAGTAACAGACCAATCTCCCCGTTTAATGCACCGCAAACAACCGCAAACAGTCCCTTTGCACAACCGCAAACTCCCCATTTGCACAAGGTTGGATACCAAGCTAGCCATGTCCCGTTCCTTGTCCTCACTGATGTCATTGAAGGTGTCTTCCTCCACCCAGCCACCAAGGGTCCCCAAAAGGTGACAACAAGCCCCCTGGGACGCCTGCTGTGTTTGGTTTTCCACCTCCTCAAAGCCACCTTCCTTCTCTGACTCCTCTTCTTCAGACTCCTCTCTCTGCGTTGCCTCTGTCTGCGTTATTATAAGGTGTGTACTGTTAAGTAGTACTATTCCTATCAGTTTAATCCCTGTTACGTCCACTATTAGGGGACGTGTATATGGCATTGATTTTTGGAACAGGGAGATGGAAAAAGATGCTTGGTCGGACCTCCTACTTCGAATTTGGGGCACTGCACGTGCAATCTAAGGTGCCACCAGATATGACTGTGCACTGGCAAAAGTTGGCAGAGTAGATGCAATAGGCTTCACACACACGGCTGTAGGCAGGCAATTGCTATTCAATCTATTACTTATTAAAGTGTTGTTTTATTTCACTAAGCACAATATAAGCTGTTAGGTGTTAGCCTGTCACACACACGCTGGCAGGCAGGCATATGCAATTAGAATACACAGAAAAAAATATATAAAATAAAATAAATTATGTTCTAGCCCTAACAAGGGTTTTTTGGGTTGCTGTCCTTCAGATGGAAGGCTCTGGAAGGGAGTGTATGCTGCTGATTGCCTGGAATGTGTCTGCTGATTGTGAGGTGCAGCATCAAAGTTTCCTCAATGATAAAGTATAGGGGGCGAACCGAAAAGCGCATATGTTCGCCGTCTGCTGCGAACGCGAACATGCCAAAATCGCCGCGAATAGTCCGCGGGCGAACTGTTCGCGACATCTCTACTGATTACTGAATTGGAAATTCTGGAAGTTATTAAAAACGTAAAATCATACACCACTCCGGGTCCGGACAATTTATACTAATTTATTTTATAAGACCTTTCACCCAATTTTTATTAACTACCTAAAGGACCTTTTCAACAAAATAAAAGAGTAAGTTAAAATTCCAGAAGAAATTTTAAAAGCAAATATTATTTTTATACCTAAACATAATCAAGAATTACAACTTTGTAAGAATTATAGACCCATATCTTTAATGAATGTAGAACTGAAATTATATTCTAAAGTCTTGGTGGTCAGACTAAGTGGCCTAATCAACAAAATTAATATCAATTGACCAATCCGGTTTCATTGCTGGCCAACAAGGTTCTGACAACGTACGTAAACTTATGGATTTGATAGACCTCTCTAAAAGTAGAGGTACTCCCACCCTGTTCTTGTCCATGGATGCTGAAAAATCATTTGACAGGGTAGGATGGGAGTACATGAAACAAAGTTTGGGTAGGGTGGGATTTGGGGAGTTTGGTACTCTCATCCATCTGCTGCACTGACTGGACACAAGTTTAATTCACAATACTTTAGAGTTGGCAACGGTACCAGTCAGGGATGTCCAATCTCTCTTACCCTGTTTGTAATAGTATTAGAACCACTAGCTGTAGCTATTAGAAACTCCCCTGGAATAAGGTGGATAGGGGTGGGAGAGCGGGAACATAAAACAAAGCTTTTCACTGACAATATAGTTTTGACCCTTACTCAACCCAAGGAATCATTAACTCAAGTATTAAAATTAATTTCTGAATATGGCTTGATTTCAAATTACAAATTAAATTCTCAAAAATCTGAAATTCTTACTATAAATATTACGAAGGAAGGTAAAAAAGATTTAGAATCCAAATTTACATTTAAGTGGGACTCCAATTCATTCAAACAACTGGGCATTATTTTTAATGAAGATTTATTCAAAATGACCTCAATTAATTGTAAAAATATCTTTCACAAATGTGAAGAATTTATTGAAAGATTGAAAGATGGAAAAATTAGCATTTATCCTTTGTGGGTAGAATCGCAAGTATCAAAATTGCCATTTTACCCAGAATCAATTATGATGTATACCTATGTATACCTATCCAATTTCCAAATCATTGGATTGCAAAATTTCAAATTTTGATTGATACATTTATCCACTCTAGAAAGCACATATGATTGAAGGGATTAATTATGGCTAGAAGTTTTAGCAATGGAGGGATCTCTTATCCAGTCTTAAAACTATATCTGGAAGCTAATATATTAACCCATACTTTAAAATGGTTGGAACCACAGACTAGGTATACTATACATGGTACCAAATTGAAAAAGCTGTTGTCCCAGAAAAAGATGTGGGGGCTCTGATCTTTATTGACAGCTATCCAACCAAATCTATAGAAAAAAGGAATGTATACTATTAAAAACATCCTAAAAATGGCTACTTAATAAGAAATACCAATTGTTACCATTTCCAAGTGGATTTACTCTTATCAAAACAAGAATTAAATGTTATGAATTATCTTGGCATGAAAAGTGGACTAATAAGGGTTTACTTATCTTGAATGATTTAATTGTTAATGGTAAATTAGCATCTTTCAAACAATTGAGAGAGAAATATGATATCCTCCCACATGGATGGATAATATACGAACAGATTTGCAAATGTTTGAAAAAGGTTACATTTAATAATAATATAAAAAATCAGGTTAGTGCGATCAAATTCATTATCAAAAGATTGGAATATTCCCACATGATATCAAAGTGTTTAAATACTATACGAACAAATCAAGAAAAGGGGAAAACAAGCAGTATGAGATCATGGGAAAATTACATAAGGAAAAATATTCCAATAGAGAGCTGGGAGAAAGCGTGTAGAAATACAAAAAAACTTATTAAAAACTCGGAGCAAAGAGAAGTGTATTTCAAAACACTTAACAAATGGTATATGGTCCCATGTAAGATTTACCAAATTTCTCAATCTTTCCACGACAAATTCTGTTGGTGAAAATTTGGTATGCTTGGAAACCACTTTCATGTCCTGTGGGAATGTCCAATTATTAAACCACTGTGTATTAAATGCTTTCAATTTATATCGAATGCACTGAACAGAAAGATTGTTCCATCAGTGTTGGGGGGTCTGTTACATATATTCCATGGTGAATAAAAAAAAAAAGCGAACTAGCTTTCATTATCCAGATATGTACAATTGTTAAATATGCAATAGTGGCTAGATGGAAACAAGAAAATCTGCCTAGTTGGACTGAAATAATAGTTAAAATAAAACATGTTAGGGAATTGGAAAAACATCTTGAGAACACAGTATTGACCAAAATCATTAAATATAAATGGGCAATTTGAGACAAGATAGAATGAAAAGGAGGTTCAAAATAACAACCTATTATCGTGATGGAAATCGAAACACAAGGAGATAAGACTATAATTACTCCCATCATCCCTTCATAAAGAACAAACAAAAATTAGGTGTGCTTGTGGTATGCATGGTGAATGAAAGTGAAATGGAAATTGTATTGTTTTGTATTTTTAAACACTAATATGTATTGAAAAGACTGGTGTTAAACTTGTTTCTCTGTAATTTGTATATGATGATTTTGTAATAAATATATGAAAATAAAAATAAAAAAAATAAAGATGATGCATATTTCACTTTTTTTCGAAGAGTTTTCATATTACTTAATCTTCAAACTGTTTTCTATTAATGGTTTTGCAAGGACCAAAAAATTACAAACACCAAAAATTTCTAAATTAGTCCTTTGAATTCATTAAACATTCTAATCTCATAGGGAAAATTATTAAATTTATATTTAAGAAAGTGAAGATATTATATAAGCATCTTACCAACTGAATTAAAATTAATTTTATGTGCTGTAAAAACTGATCACTACAGCATATACAATATGATTATAAAACAATGAAAACAGCGTCAAATGAAAAAGGTTTTACACATTCTCTGCTTGATTTTGGTGGCTCTATCTGATGCTGAGACGTTTTAATTACTGTTGCCTCTATGCTAATCCCTTATATCACAGATTACACCATGTTTAAGAGCAAAGTAAAAAAAAAACTAGCTTTGTAATCACCCATCCCTTAAACATTGTGAGAGAACTGCTACAAGTGAGTGGGGCAAGCCAGAGGCGAAAATGGGCGCAATGTAAATCTCTGCAAAAGCAATTGTGAGTGCAGCAACAGCACAGTAAATCCTACCTAGCTATGTTGATCCTCCATCCCTAAAACTTTGCAAGAGAAATGCTCCGAGTGAACTTCACAACAAAGCCGAAAAGCAAGGCAAAAATCTCCAGTGATTTTTGCACTGATAATAAATTATGAATTACTCCCTTATACTCTGAAACCCAAACCCTATGCTAATAAGACTTTACTGATCACTCACAAATTAGGGCACTGCCGTAACTGCAAAAAGCAGAAGAAAGATTTAAATGTACTAAAGACCACTCTCAAGTGGTTTTCAAACCCTTGCTGAGTCCCCCAGAATCATTTAAAGTGGAAAAAAAACACTACAAAATTATGACATTTCAACATTATTTGACACTTAATCCAATATCAACATATGTGTAACAAAAAAATAAATGTTAGTATTAAGCCCGTTTTATGATACAAAATCCAGGGTAACACACAACCCAGTACTCAAGGAGTTAATACATAATACAAAACCACATTGCCTAGGAACAAATGCTGCTAATGCATTGTCTATAACTATATCATATTTTAACACAAAATGAATACATCTTTATTTATTGAAGCTATAAATATAATTGTCACATCATTTTAATATCAAAATATATTAATTAATAAAAAAACAATTTCTTTATATATATCTAGAATATTTCCTTGCCCAGCTGTTACAGCACTTGTTATGGCACTTTCCACTCATTATAATATTCATGACATTCACATTTCCTATTGGCTCTTAGGGCCCTGTCTCATCCGCAAACCTTGGTTTTGCTACTCCCTACACAGAAATTTGTTGCAGCTAAGGCAGGATTTAGGGCTGTGTGCCCTAACCTGGGGGAGTAAAAGATTTACATTAGTGTAGAACTTGGGGAAAAAAAGCTTAGACCACCTGATTTACATGGAGGCCAATGACAGCAAACTTTTCCATTGGTTTTTGCACTGACAAAAAATGACTTAATTAAAGTATGAAAGACCGCTCTCAGGTGGTTTTTTAAATTATTGCGGTGTGTCGCAGCAGCAGTTAAAGAGACAGTATAGCACAAAAAAACTATAGAAAATTATGAATGCTTATAATTATTTATTTTTTTTTTTACTCCAAATTTTTTTATTATTTTTACAAAAAGCAAAAGATAAATAAATGCAATCGATGATAACATCATAAAACATGAATCTTTGAATTTACAAACAAATGATGCTTAATAACACCTACACCCACAATCTACAGTACAACACACAGACCCCACCAATTGACTAAACAAATTGCATTCACGTTGCCATTTTGTATTTGTCTCTTGTATCACACCTAAACCCTTAGGGCCTCATTCTATTACCGGCCGTAAATCGGCCGTAAGGCTGCGATTCCTTGCGGGGGTTCTGTTAACTCGCGATGCTATTATACGGCCCCGCAAGGATCTCCTCTTACGGCCGGCCGCATATCTTGGAACCGGTTGTAAGCTCAGAAATCTAAAAACGCAAAAATAAATTCAAGCCTGCACTGTACAGCTCTGTAAATGCTAGGGATCATATTGGGGGACATGAGGATTAAAAGAAACCCACTCTCAAGCTTGCACATCAGCCCAAACCCGAGTTCAAATTAACTGTTTATTTTCCGGCTGCGGCGTGGGCAGGTCTGAAGTGCTCCAAGTACTCTGGACTTTTTACATGGATATTTTACGGATATTAAAAATAAAATATTTTACGGATATGAGTATAGGATAATTATGTGCTATTTTTTCTAACACCTAAAATCCCTTTATAGTCTTCTCAAAGTGCAGGATGGCTTTATTTGAGCTATTTTATGTGCTTAATTGGTGCTAGCGGGACCTCTTTCCTGCAAGTAAGCTGCGGTTAGTTTTTAGCCTTGCAGAGAGGGTTCCCGGAGCAATTGAATTGCAAATAGGAATTTCTTACGGCCGAAACTCTTGCGGCCGTTTTAGATCAAAGGCTTTCCTCCGGCGCGAGCAGCCGCAAGAGATAGCAAGGCACCGTCCGCAAGCCTGCCGGAGCCCCCGGCCATAAGGGAATAGAATAACCGAATAGCTTGCGGCCGGTCCTTGCGGCCCCGCAACGGCTGCGGCCGCTAATAGAATGAGGCCCTTAGATTGTAAGTTTGCGAGTTTTCCAGTGTGTGTCCGTGGGTTGGAAACAAGCACTATGTGCATTTGATTATATGCTCCAAAACAGGGCCCTCCATTCTTTATAAGGTGTTAAGTTTGTTTTTTGCCATGTACTAAACCCCTGTACAGCGTTACGGAATAGGTTGGCGCGATATAAATAAAGATAATAAGAAGAAGAAGAAAGGAAATTAAATCAACACCACACTTACCATACATTCATACCACATTCAAACACATTCCTGCTTTATACCCCTAGAATTAAATAACAAATGGGCAAAAGGGACATAAAGAGCCAAAAAGAGAGAAAAAAAAAACAAAGGAAAAGGAAACGGCTAAAATTTTCCTTGGATGAGAAAAGAAAAGAAGCAACACTCCAATTATGCAGGATGAACCTCACACCCTTTAACCGAGTCACAGATTTTCAATTTCATTATGTTATTACGCAAAAAGTTAGAAAGTGCAAGATTGTTTCCCAAATCTCTTGCGCGATCAATCGCTAATAACATTTCTTTCCAGCTTGCAATATTTTTGGATTTCCAGCGGGAGATAGCTGATCTTTTAATTGACATAAATATTAATATAATAAAAGCTTTCTTATCCGTATTCAATGAGTCTGGAAGAATGTGAAATAGACTGCACTGTGGTAAAAAAGAGAGTTTAATCTTTAAGATGCTCTCAATAAATTTGAAACTATCAATCCATAAAGGTTTAATTAATGGACACGCCCACAGTGTATGGAGAAAATCACCATACATTCCACAATGCCTCCAACACATACTATCCGCGAGGTTATGAGAAAACTGATATATTTTTGAGGGCACCATGTACCACCTGTTTACTATTTTAATATGGAGTTCCCTGTCCGCAGGGTATTTAACAAACCTATTAGTCAGATAAAGAGAGGATTCCCATATCTCCCAAAGAAAGGAGACACATAGGTCCCTTTCCCAGTGTTCCATACCATATGTTTTGTTTGGTGCCAGGGGCCTCCTCAGAATATTATGACATTTGGCTAGTAAATGAAAAAACTATTTTGAGATTTAATTAGTTGTTCCAAGGCCGTTAAACCACCCTCTATATTGCTTAATGGAAGACATGGGAACAAAAGCATTGAGAGTTGTTTAACCCTTAGCCAACTATTCAAAGGAAGCCCATGGCTAGTCAATAATTGGTTTGAAGAAAGCAAACTGCCCTCAAAGAGTAGATCTTTTATATATAATACCACTTGATCTGCCTCAGAGCTCAAATAAGGCTTTCGAAAAGTAAGTACTGAGACCTTGAATTAACAGACTAGATTTTGGAATAAGGTGATATTTGTTGTTGATAAATCTCCACGTATTGTAAATGTTCTTAACTAGCTGTGAACCACCTTCAAAACCATTAAAGCAAGTGTTGCTCAAAAAAAAAAGAAGTTTGACGTCACAACAAGGCATCAAAGCTTTCTCAATTTGGTACCAGACATAAGACCCACTTGGATTCAACCATTTTAATGCGTCTGCCAACATATTAGCATCAAGGTAAGGTTGCAACAAGGGATAGGACAATCCTCCCTGAGGGAATTCTCTAGCTAGCTTTGATCTTTTAAGTCTGATATGTTTTTAGGAGTGGATAAACTTATCGATGATGGTTTAAAAATTTTTGACCCAGGATAAGGAAATTCTAACAGGTATACAACTTGCCAGGTAATTGAATCTAGGCAAGAGGGCCATATTAATAATAGCAATTTTACCACTAAAAGATGCTTTAACTCCCTTCCATCCATTTAGGATGTCTAACCAATTTAGATAAAGAATTTTAGAGTTGATTATGGTCATATTCTTATGGTTGTCAACAAATGTGATTCCCAAATGCGTAAAATAATTAGAATCCCATTTAAATGGATAGGCATTCTTCAAATAACTTTGGGAGAGAGGGCACCCCTGCCTAGTTCCATTTGATATTCCAAAAGTGCGAGAATAGTAACCAAAGCTCGATACTGACGCAGATGGAGCCTTATATACTGCCCCTATCGCGTGGGATCCAAAGTGTCCCAAACCAAATTTGCTTAATATATGGTTTATATAATCCCTCCCTACCCTGTCAAATGCTTTTTTTTTTAATGAAAGGAATAGGGTGGGAGAATTTACCGATTTTGAATAGCAAATCAGGTTAGACAATTTCCTAACATTGTCCGAACCACAACGCCCAGGAATAAAACCCAACTGGTCAATTTCTATCAATTTGTGAATAACTTTTTGAAGCTTTGTAGACAAAATTTTAGAATACAACTTAACATCTACATGGAAGATATGGGAACAAAAGGTCGCATAGGGATCAACCAAATTAACCTCAAACATACCAAACCCCAATACCTTTGTCCTAAACAAGGAGCTAGGGAGAGGGGTAACACAACTTGCTAACATACTCACATACTGTGCACTCCACCACACAAACAAACATCTAGACTGCCGAACAGAATATCGGTAGACTAACAATGCAAGGCTAAACACCATTGTTTAGAAATGGAAGGCCTACCATAATGGGAGGCATCCGCCGTTGTGGGATTATTTAGAAAGGTAAATCAGCAACAGAGCTGGTATCCAAAATATTTCAAAATTTGCGTAAAAGAAGTGAGTTCTAACCTATTGTACAAAAGTGAATACAATACTAACATCAACTTGTTGGTACTACATATTGTGATATATATAAGAAAAAGAAGAAAGAAGAACATGATACATAAAAGAGAAAGGGAAAAAAAACTTTCAGTACAGTGAAGATGGTTATAATTCATAATAAGTAGTAAAAACTAATCTAACTATAAGTAAATGTATACAGCTAAATATATCTGTGTATAGTGAGAAAAAAAAGAAGAAAACATACAAGCATATTACTGAACAATCAATTATACCAACAAAAACAAAATAAAGCAAAAAGAAAAGAAAAACCCAGAACCTCAAAAGAGGAAATACCTAAAAGAGAAAAAAATGTTTTTGAACAATATCATAAGGTCAAATTAGTAATAATGTGCCAGCTTAACAAGAGAGAAGACCCCTCTTTGGGGGAGTTGATTTTGTGCCACATCAAGTCTCTTTGGACTAACAAGCCTGTTGGAAAAGTCCATTTGTAGACAAGACCCTCTTTCCTAAGAGATTGCGTTATCTGAGCACAATCACGTCTTCTGCTTAGTGTTGCTGGAGAAAGGTCGGCGAAAATTCTGATATGTTCATATCGAATATCAAATGTTTTCACTTTATAACTGGCCTTGACAATCTCCTCTTTAGAGGGATTTTTTTTTAGTTTGGCCAGTACATCTCTAGATCCCTTGTTTTGTAGGTGTGGAGGAAGAGGAATGCGATAAACAGCATCAAATTTATGTGGCAGCTTGGCAAAAGAGGGGACCAAAGAAACAAAAACGTTAGAGACATAATCTGGTAGCTCAGAATTGATTCTGGAATACCCCTTAATCGTAAATTAGAGCGCCTCGATAAGTCTTCTAACTTGATAACTTGATTATTTAGCTCTTTAACTTTTTCTTCCAGTTTGCCATACTGAGGGACTTGTGATCCAGTGTCAGGTTGTCCAGCTTAAGTTCTAAATCAAGGGTTTTGAGGTTAACATCTCTTATTGCTTTAGCATTGTCCATAATTTGCTGTTTAATGTCAGCTAGTAAATTCACTTGAAAATCATGTAAAATGTTGCTCATTTTTAATGGGGTAAGGATTTCATCATCTTGGAGTTCAGAGTCTTTGCTGGACATACTTTCTGAGAGTTTTGAGGTATTATGGGAGAGTTTGTCTGCTTGCAAGGGAGAATCTGCAAAGGGAGGTGACTGAATCTTCTCCTTATGTTTAGGAGAGAAAAATTTGGCCGCTTTGGAGGGTTGACCTTTCTTGTCCTTAGATTTGCCTTTACCCGGCATGATTGATCTAGGTGGCTGCCCTTTTTGGGGGTATAATCCACCACACAAATTTGAATACAAGGAGTTTTCCATAGAACACTTTACTAGGATTCACACTGGCCAATCAAATCAACAGTTCAGACGATAGTGCAGGCTGCAATGTCACTCCACCTAAAGCAGAGAAGAGGGTAATACCTCACAGCAGTACTCAATTATACAGGGTAACCATGAAAAAACAGAGTAACCAAACAGGGGGTTGCTTCTCCTTTGTTTGGTCTTATAGACCACTGTGTCGCTCGATCTCAATGTGAGGAAAAATTGATGGTTCAAAGTTGTTTCCAGATTTATAGGAAAGCCAGTGGAAATATAGTATGCTCAGTAAATGGAGTATAGTAATCATTACTTTTTCCCCTTTTCCCCTTTTACTAGAGTCTCTCTGTGTGTATATAGCTTGTTACCTCTGCATTGAACAAACTTATATATTCATATATTCATAAATACCTCTCAGGTTTCAGTCCAACCAAAACTCTTGTGCTTGTGTGATGCTCCGAGATACAGTTGCCACCTCATCGGGTGCACTAGAACCTCCTTCCCCCACCACTACGAAACCTCTCTGGTTCCACTAGGATCAGACCTCCGTTATTGTGCCGGAAGCACCGCAGCCGCAGACGCCACACATGATGACAGCACAGCCCGCTCAAGCCCAGGGAAAACAAGCAGGGACCCAGCGCACACTAAAGCCGACACCCGGACCGCAGCAGAAATCTTCCGCTCCAAGCCCGGCCACGCTCAGGCAGACAGCACAACCAGCTCCCACAGGTGCAGCGTTACCCCCATCGGCCTAGAACCGCCTCATGCGGTGCTACACTCCATTTCCGGTCACGCCTCCCGCCATTTCCCGCCCTTCATCATTATTTGATACGTAACAGTCCAATATAAACATATGTGTAATTAAAACATATGATATTTTATTAGTATGTCCGTTTAATTATACAACATCCAAGGTAACACACAATCCAGTACTCAAGGGTGTAATAGTTATCAGGAAACCACATGGACTAGGAACAAATGCTCTAATACGTTGTCTATATATATATATATATATATATATATATATATATACACAAAATAAACTAAATTATATATATTACATCTATAAATTCAATTGTCACATCTATTTAATTTAAATAAATAAATAAATATAAAAAAAAAAAAATATTATGTATATTTATATTTATTTATTGCTTCCTTGCTGCAGTTACAACGCATGTTCTCACTCATTCTAATAATCATTTTGCTCTCATTTTTTGTTGGTCCCTAGAGCCATTTCTCATCCATAAGCTTGGGTTGGATACTCTCTACACTGAAATCTCTTGCGTATAAGGCAGGATTTACGGATGTGGGCTGGATGCCGTAATGTGAGGGTGATAAAGATTCACATAAACGTATAATGTAGGGAAAAAATCTCCCACATATTACACCACTCAATTAGTATGGGGGTCTTTATTGACCCTTAAACATGAATGTTATTTAAAAGGTTACCTATAAGAGAAACACAATATTAGTGATCTTTTAATGACTAATGATGTTGCTAAATAAAATGCAATGGTATTAGAAGCCTGCTCATGGCAACTGCATAAAAGGCCAGATTTACATCAGAAGTACCCATAAGAAATGGGTGTTCAGGTGCCACACATCCACCAAAAATTCTGTATTTTAATATAAGTTGTTTCAATTAGCTCATAAAACTCTGAATGCCAACACAGAAAAACTCTTTATATGAAAAGTATATATGTAGACAGGGAAGAATAGCAAGTATAATTGTGTTACTATATAAATCTCTGGAAAAAAAACTCACCTGAGATGTGGAATACAGCTTGGATCACTACTATGAATAAATAACATTGTGGTGCCAGAAAAGATTAAGAGATTAATCAATATGCGGAATGGATGGATTAAGATATGATAGCCTAGCCAAGTTAGACTTATTTTCTCTTTAATAGGGAAGTATCAGGTGATTACTTTGTATAAATTCATCCAGAGTCAATAAAGGATTAATAGCCCCATCTCAATAAATTACGTAGGTGTGAAGAATGGCTCCCTCCCAACTGTAGGAACTTTTTTTCTCTTACTAGAGAGCCATTCCAACCCAGTTCTCCATAAACTGTCCATCAACGTAGCTGACACGCATTCAAGAATGTTTGCCATTTCTCTCAGCCCATGGTAGTGTGCACTCACAGGAGACTCTGGGTCTGAAGCTCAATATTCTCTGTAGCAATGCTGCACACACATTACACTAGCCCCAACAACTTCTCTATCTATCTATCTATCTAAACCAATTCCCATGCCTGTGAAAGAGTAAAATAATAAAAAAAAAATGTATGACCCTGACACTGTATGAGGCGGAGGTCCTAAAAATTAACCATCACCACAGTGGTCACTAACCCCCATGGCACTTAAAATGAACCCCTATGACACAGAGGCCCTTAAAAGACCCCTGTGGCATCTCTAACTATTCCCCACCACAAAGGGACTTCAAATAAGTGTTAATTTGCTTCATTAAAAGCAAAATAGTCTATAACCATACAATTTCGAACATGTGCCATTTTATTTACAAGTAGATGGTCTTACAAAATGGCTCTTTATATATATACTAGCGACTTGCCCGTCAAAAAATGACGGCAATGAGATGTGTATGTTTAGAAATTTGTTTGGTCGATAATTAACGTATTTGACAGTTGTAACCTTTTTCTTATGAGTAAAGAAGTCCTATTGTTATATTAAACCTGGGTATTATTGTAACATTGTATTTTTAGGTTGAGGAACTGTTGAATTGTTTTGTTATTAAAAGTGTTAACATTATAACGTAAGAACAGTTGAACATTGGATTAACTGAGTATTTTAAGTTCCAGCCGCCATTTTGCGTGTAATAGTTCTCCGTTTTATGTGAAATTATGGTCTTGTACGTGCCGCATACTGTGTGTTACGTTACGCATTAAGTGTTAGTTGGGTTTTGCGAGTAAGTGTAGTAGTTTTGCGTGCTTAACCTCGTTTTCGTTTTTTTTTGCAGCCATTTTTTCTTTCGCTTAGGGGATTTACGGGCATCTAAACTCTTAAATTTTGACTTAAATTGCGGTGTAACTTCACTTTTAGAGGTGCTGGGTGCCCCCCCCCCCCCCCCCCCCTTGCTGTGGGTAAGTATTTTATGTGTTTGTTGTGTGTATTTTGTGTGTTTTGAATGTTTTAGTTTTCGCGGGTTTCGGGCGGTAATGTTGTATTTTTGTGAAGTCGTAATTTGTAAGTGATCCATGAAAATTGGCAACATGTGTGTGTGTTAACTGATGACTTCATGTCACTTGCCTTTGGAAGGATTGACATAATAATTGCTAAGAAGCATGACATGGCTACATGAAGTGGATTTTGTTTGTTGCAGTGACAATAATAGGAGAATATGAAACAGATTAGTTCGTATATATATATATATATATATCACATATATAGTTGTGAGCGTACAGGTCGTTGCTCACGCTTGCGGGCTCGCGTAGCGAGCCGCGGGCCTCGCGAAGCGAGGTCACTGGGCAAGGGCCTCAGTTGCTGGCATGGAGCGCCGAAGGCGCTCCATGCCAGCAACTGAGGCCCCTCGCGAAGCGAGGGCCTCAGTTGCTGGCGAGGTCACTGGGCATGGGCCTCAGTTGCTGGCATGGAGCGCCGAAGGCGCTCCATGTCAGCAACTGAGGCCCCTCGCGAAGCGAGGGCCTCAGTTGCTGGCGAGGTCACTGGGCAAGGGCCTCAAACCCTCGCAAACTTCACGTCGCTACTCAAAAAACACGACACACAAATTACGACACTCGCTAAATTTTACGAGGAACGCAAACAACCTACGAAACACGTTACCACACATTACGACCTCGCAAACATCGGACGCAACACGCCGACAGACAAACATTTAAAACACAATACATACACACAGCACATACATAAAAACCTTACCTACACCAAGAGGGAGCACCCAGGACCTCAAAAATGCAACTTACACCTCGATTTTACTCGAAATAAAAGACTTTTGAGACTAAAAAAAAATCTAAGCGACAGAAAAAATGGCTGCCGAACAAAACGAAAACGAGGCTACAGCACTTTAAACTCGCAAAACACCACAACAAACTCGCAAAACACCACAAGAAACTCGCAAAACGCCACAAACCACCTACGGATATTCATACCACACAGTGCACACATTCAGCATGCTTACACAGCAGCTCCACACCACTAATGCTGCAGCAACATCAACACAGATTGCCAGCTCTTCATCACAATGCTTCAAAATAGGTACACTATATTCATTTACTAATTTAGCTACCTTACAATTTCATTGCCGTCATTTTTTGACAGGCAATTCGCTAGTATATATATATATGGCACCCCAACCTTTTGGCGATAGACAAGCTCGCACCGTCATGAGCGTGCCGCCCACTGCGCACCACACAAGAGAGCACGCTGACAACTGGGCGCCAGATAACAGCGTGTGCGCCTCACAGGAGGAGAAAGGTACAGGAGGGGAGACCCGGTGCATTGGACTGGGTGCACCAGCGATAGATCCCGTCCTGGGAGTAGAGTTTTATTATCCCTCAACCCCAGATTTTTTTTGTCTCCTATGCCCATGAATAGACCTCAAAGTATGTTTTTCCCAAAATACAGTTATTCTTTAAGCGATTTTGTTAGCTTATCTGTAACAAAATATTAAATATCTAGATTAATTTTATTTTTTATACATTCAGTATACCCTGCACCAGGTTCAATGTAATAATGATCCAGTTTAAGTTCCCATCTATAAATTCAGCCTAAAAGACACTGGCAACATATATAGCATGTATATTTTAAATTGTGCAAATACTGTATATTCTATTAGTAGTTATTAATTACTAATGTTATAGACTTTTAAAAAAATCTTGAAGGATAATAGCCTATTAATAAATTGCTATTTGCCTCATTTTCCACTTTCTTATATACATTCCTAATTTTAAAAAAAGTTGACAGGTATTTAAATAATAATATTAAAAAAAAATGAATGTCACACATACCGGTAATTATGGCTTTTCTTGTATGTGCAGATTTGAATTACCATTATCGTAATTTCCAAATATTGATGACCAACCATTACTATTGCTTGTGTTTCTTATTTATGTATAATTTGTGTAACATGATTTTACTTTTGTACATGTGATGATAACATGGGCAAATCTAAGTAGATGCAGTATATTCCCACCAAATAACAGTTTAATTTTTATTTACTATTGCTTTGCATGGTTAAAGGGCCATGTACCTCACTATAAGTGCTCTTCATGGTGTGAAAGAGCACAACTTTCTATGTTAAAAATTATCTATTGTTTCTTTTTTTTTGTTAAACTAATAATTTCTAAAAATCTTCAGTCTTAGGTCTGTTTACAAACAAACTCCTGACTGTTCCATTATTAATAACATCTGCCAACACCAAGCAGTGAAGGCTCTGTGAACACAAAGATTTATAGTTTTTCCTTGAACTTCAGAAATACAGCAGGAGATGTTAACCCCCATCTGTCATATTTAGTTGATTCCAGCATTCATTTCTCTGCACCCATGAATTTCTGTCTGGGGGCTTGCCGGTGACTCATGTAAACAGATACTTCATTTATTAATCTCTCTGTGAAAAATGCACGTAATTCAAAAATTCGAAAAGTATTTCAACATGCTTTTAGGAGAACGTTATTGTGGTGTACTCCAAGTTGTGCTGAATTAAGTGTTCTTTTAAAGAGCATACTTGCCAATGTCTAATTTTTCCAACATGATGTTCTGTCCCAAGTCATTAAAAACATCCCTCAGCCCTCCTTTCCTGTGATCGTATTCCGCAAACGGACACAGGAAATATTAAACAGACAATAACATAATTTGTAGATTGTACAGTCACAAATGTCACCAAGTGACAAACTGCCCATTAGATAAATATACCTGAAAATACTATGAAATTGCTGGCACCTCATCTTTTCTGGTATCTCAATTCCAAGAATATGTAAAGGGTATGACTTTCAAGATTTTAGTGTTTTAAGTTACTTGACATTTTTGACTAGAATGACAGAAGAGGTATAATTTATAAAATGTGATTTACGGTCCATAAATACCAGAGGATCACTTTACTTCTTTTTTAAATTTTACAATTAAGTCTATGAACTGACCTGAAGCTAGTTGTTGGGGGTCAAATCTGTACAAACAAAGGTATCCGCATGCCGCAAGTTAAAAAACAAGCTGTGCAATAAATAACCTTGTTACTTTTGGAGACACTCAATGGGGAAGGGCACAGAATATATTAATTTCTGTCATAGCTCTAGAGTGTCCATAGCATTTTTTGAGGAGCAAGAACCTCCCTTTGCAGGTTCGTATTGCCCAATGACTATGTTATTATATTCAAAAATATTTTAAAATATATTTATTGTTAACAACCAGGCTGATTTTAGGGCCTGGGCAATAAAGGTGCGGGTAATACCATAAAGAAGTCTGAGCGCCGTAGAACTGCCTCCTTTAAATTGTGGTGTTGACGAAAACTACTTTGTGCCCCTTGGACTGCGAGAAGATCCAATAAATCAGTACTAAATTAAATCAAGACAATTTTTTTACTGGAAAGTATGGTCATGATGCTGAAACTGAAATATTTTGGCCATATCGTGAGAAGGCAGGATTCCCTAGAAAAGACTCTGATGCTGGGAAAGATTGAAGGCACAAGAAGAAGGGGACAACAGAGGCGGAGATGGATAGATGTACCGGGCGTGCTGTAGTCCATAGTGTCACTGAGAATCGGATGCGACTGAACAACTAAACAACAACAGTGCCTAAATTACTGTGGCGTAGTGTGCAGTGACCTTTGAACTGAATGACTAACCCTTAAATTGACTGCAAACATAAATATTTTTAGAAATGTGTTACAACAAGCTACTAGCCAGATTTGTGAAACAGAGGCCAACAATTCTCTTTTCTGCAATGTTTTATGTATATTTTTATATATGTTATATATCAATTGATATATCAGGTATGATTTTGTGTGACATTTATGGCAAAGTATAAATTTAGTCAGACTCTGTTGCCACTATTGCTAACCATTAGGTCTTTAGAGATGGTTGCTAATATAACTTTGTTACTGTTTGTGTGTGTTGAGCCTTGGAACTAGATGGCAACTTACTAGACAAGAAAAGTAAATATGTATTTGCATATATGGTATTATTTACAGCAGCGAAAAGCCGCTAAGACAATCTAGAGCCAGTTTAAATGCTCATTAAGAAGAAACCAAGTTATCATTTGGGAGACTGTGTCCCTTAATGATGGAATATATGGATAATTGCTATGTGCCTCTCTGATGCTTTCCATTCATTATCTCCTTAAGATACACATGACCTGTCCCTAATAGAGTTCATTATTTTCAGCCACAGTGACCAGTTTCTGTGAAAGTTCCTTTTGATCATAAATGTGGATGATGCTAGTATTTTCTTAGATGAATATTGCTACATTATTTGCCTTAGTTATTTTATGTGTTTACCCGATCAGTAGTAAAATAAGTAGATCATACAATGTAATTTCAAAGTGAATACAGAATCAATGTAAATCTAGTAATAAGAACAGTTCGAATAGTATATAAAACAAATAAACTGTAGAGTCACACCATGGTGTTTATAATGAAACGTATTGGTCTGTTGCTCAATAATTGGTCTTCATCATAGTAAGATATATTGGAAATAGTTACATATTTACATAGTGACTATTTCCAATATATCTTACTATGATGAAGACCAATTATTGAGCAACAGACCAATAAGTTTCATAAGAACACCATGGTGTGACTCTACAGTTTATTTGTTTTATATACTATTCGAACTGTTCTTATTACTAGATTTACATTGATTCTGTCAAGTAAGATATATTGGAAATGATTAAGAAGTTGTAGTTTAATTTAATTTATCAATATATCTGGTGCACACCTCAAAGAAGGAAGCAGTACGTTGTTCCTTCATCAATAAAGTCTGGGTCGAGTCCACATTAAATAAAACGGTGACCATGGATAAACCTGTGATCTGTAGCTACTATGATAAAATGGCAGCTTCAATTCCTTAAGAATATTAGTCTTATAGTTCTTGTTAAACAGAGTGAAAAAGCCTATTCTGAAATTAACTCAAATTCAGATTTTAAATTATTTGTGATGTACATCTCTCCAAAAAGTATGAACATCAAAGTAATCCGATAGAAAATTGAATAAATCAGCTGTTGAGTGTTCACATCTTTGACATACTAAAGATTTAATTGATTCTAATTAATTACTCAATATTGGTATGGAAATGTAGAATTTTACAAGTAATTTCACAATAATAATTTGCTACTAGAACTTTGTTCATTTTTTCTCGATGTCTTAAACCCCTTTACTGATGTGGCTCAGAAAAACAAATTCCATTGAACAATGCCAGTTGTTGCATCAACTAAAGTTGGCACCACCCTGGTATTACTATGTATATTGGATAAAAAATGCTTTTTGTGTTTTGGTTCATAAGAAGCGAGCCCAGTGAATTGGCAAAGTTAATTTCTGTCAAATTTGAAATTTCAGTTTGCATATTGCGTTTACCTTGCATACATGTAAATAATCTATTGGTAATGTGAGGATGCTGTTGACAGACTTGGTCAAAAGTTTTAGGCTTGCTATTTATTAAATCAAGCAATGCTTTAAGACCGCAAGAGCCAGTAGCAACCCATCGTGTACATATGGAGTAACACTGCTCCCTTCCTGAAAGTATGAGTTGTGAGTGAGTGGTAATAGAGTAATGCAAGTTAAGTCCTTTTTGTTTATTCCTTTGTGCCAGGCTTTATAGGTAGACTATATTAGTGGCTTATCTTTCATGTCTTGTAGTATGTTTTAGGAGGCATATGAAGCATTTAATGACAAAGTAGTAGTCAACCTGGTCCCTACTGCCCACTATTGGGCAATTCAAGCTTTCACAGTGGGCGTTGGGGTAATCGCTCAGCGGCGGTGCTGACGAGTGACATCACACAACGGAGACCCGCAGCAACATGCTTGGCTGGTTGGAGAGCTGGTGAGAGAGTCTAGGGACAGCAGTCAGGACCGGATCACTATCTAGTAAGTACAGGGTGATACATAGCTAGGGTCATATGTTTTATGTAACCAGAAATTAGATAGGGTACATTGAGTTACTGAGGCACCGGTGGGCGGTAAGGAGATTTTACCACCAAGTGGGCAGTAGGTACTAAAAGGTTGAAGACCCCTGGTCTAGAAGGTGTATAGATTGGGGAAGGACTGATCCAGTCCACGGCATGATTATATAAAGTTATTATTGAATATGTTAGATACATTTATTCCACACTGGAAAAGTATTGTCAATGTTATGCAAGGATGTTTATTATGCCAAATTTCATAAAAGCATTGGTAAAAATTGTTTGTCTTCTTTGCGTAGTAAATCTGTAAGTAAGTATCTGTAAGTGGGCATAAGACCATTTGTATTAAATTACATCTACCCACATTCACCTATTTGACAACTATATGATGCTCTTTATGATGCAGTTTAAAACCACCTTAATATGGATACTGATCTCTCTCTGTAGGTGCAGGTGACTGAAGTCCCACTATTTCTTGTGTTTTGGAATATTTTCAGCATTGTTTACCTAATAAAATCTATTTTGCTTCTTTAGAAGTAGGTACTACCTAATATTTTTTAATTGTGTGCTTCTTAACGGTCAATATAAAATGAATGTTGTACCTAAGGATACAGCCTATGCACTTATAACCCATGACATCTTAATATCTAGACTCTGCTGTACTGATTTTTATAGGTTTTTATTAATTTTCTTAATTTTCTTTATAATTGTCTACCATATTTTAAAAACATCTGTCCTAGCTGGAAAGTGATTAAGCATTGTTGAGCAAGATGCTCATTAATGATATGGAGCCTCATTCAATTCGGGGCTCGCAACTCAATCGCAGACAACCAAATGTCTGCGAATGAGTTGTGGGCTCCCGTTCGTCTCTGATTGCGATGCTATTCAATTGGCTGAGAACGGAAGTTTGGGGCCGATAGCGAAATTCGGAAAACCATGCCGTCGGACGTAGCATTTCCGGGCTTGAACATGTTATGGGAGCAAGCCGGTAACTCCCGTTGCAGAAACAGCCAATGGAAACAGAGATTGTCATCATGACCAATTAAATCCAACCTCCAAGCCCGTAACTCGTAATTGAAGCCTGTAGGCCTTTGAAAAATGGAGGTTGGATTTCAAAATCTTCAAAACTTCAATTTTGAGTTACTGGATTGGAGGTAATCCAACCTTTAAGCCTGTAGGACTTTGGACAGAAATTAAACATGAAATAAAGTATTTTATTTTGGTGATTCGCGAGCTTGAGAATGTTGTGCTATTAATTCTAATGTCATCCATTGTGTTCCCCATCATTTACAGGGCTATATTTAATTTTAATTTGATTTTAAACTGCTTAAGTTATTAAGCCCTTTGCAAGCCCTCCTTGGTACCCTTAACTTGTGGTTCGACTTTGGCCATTTGCGGGCTTGACGGAGTGGTTAGCGAAGGGGAATCGGAGCAATTGAATAGCGATTTGTGATTTTAGCGTTGTGAAAGATCAAAGGCTTGGAGGGCATTAACTTGCGTTTTTAGAAATCGCTATGAATCGCAGCCCGTACCTTGATCGGAGCATGCAAGGCAAAGCCAATTGAATAGCAAATTAAGTTAAGGGCTCCATTTCCGAGCCCAGATCTACCGAAAGCCTCAATTGAATGAGGCTCATGGTCTTTCAAGATTTTTAGTGAATTGAGCTAATTTATATATTTTGACAAGACTGACAAAATAACTGTTATTAATAAACTGTGGTTTATGACCAGCTAATTCCAGAGGATTCATTTTCTTTTGAATATCCTATGAATTTACCGTAACAGTAGTTGAGGTCAAGTCTCCACCAATAAAGGTATTGCCTGCACACAAGTGAATGGGAAAAACAAGTTGTATAATAGACAGATAGTCTTCTAGACTGTCAATGGGGAATGGCATTTAATATAGACTGTAGTAGCTTTTTAGTAATCGTTATCTCTCAGGTCATAATAATAAAACAGACATGGTTGATTGTACTACTTCGAGAGCTCTTGACAGTATTTCGCTTTCTTTGTGTGAAGTAATATCCTCGCTTTGAACTTCATTGTTACCTATGTTATTATATTATTTCACTCTAGAGTGTCCATTAAATAACAGATCTACTGTCGACAAAAAGGTTATTGTTGACCATTTCCTGTGAAAGTTCTTCTGGATTGTAGAGGACATGATCTCAGACATCCATAAAACATGAGATGGGTAAAATGACATGTTGAGAAAGTTTTTATAATCGTTTATAATAATTTATGTGTACATGAGGGGCGGTATTCACTACAGTGGAAGGCTCCTCAATGAAGAACTGAGACCTCTTCTGGTATTCTATGGAGGCTCTGTTTTTAAAGGAGATCTCATTACACTTTAGTGTACTTTTTCATTAAAATAGGAGAGATATCACATTTATACTGAGACATCTCAATTAGTACAGCTATACATAGCTATATCATTGATTGCCTCCATCACTGATGGACATAGGGATGTGGTGGTTTTGCTCTATTCAGGTAAAATATATATGAGGTGATAAATTATGTTACTTTTGGACAGTGGGCTTTATAAATATATTTAATGCTGTACAGGATGAATGGGACTGAGAACCAGTTAGATGTTTTCAGCCCCCCCCCCCCCCCCCCCTTGATTGGGAAAGTCTAATGGGTTCCAATCCTCTTATCCCAAAAATATTGGTACATTATTTGTGGGAAAAGTCCATTCAATGTCTATCTATGTATCCCATCACAAATAGTGCTTCAGAAGTCTTTTATTTCCAGAGTTGTCCATGTGGTTCCCTGGTGGTGCAGTGGTTAGGATTCAGCGATATCACTGCTGCCACCTGGGTTTGATTCCAGTCAGGGAACCAAAAGATCATACCACCCTGAAACCATGCAGAATTGGGCCTGGTCAGTACTTGGATGGGAGACCAACTAGGAATACCAGGAGCTGTATGCAGTGGCCCATTGTAGAAGTAACTGGCAACCCACTCCAGTATCTCTGCCATGAATACCAAGTGGATCAGCATGATGTATTATGGTCCATTAGGTTGAGGAGTGTCAGGCACAACTGAGTGACCCAAACATGTGTCTCAACCTAGTTTTTATGGAAGATTATGTATTTCTCTTTGTGTATACACACATTTATATTTGTATAAACCCAGAGATTGTCAGTGAACATTGATAAACACAATAAATAAAATAATTTAAAAAAACGACATAATGACCTATGAAATAAATGATACTCAAAATGACATGCTCAATAAAAAAAAGTGATACGCAGTCCCCAGAGACCTGCTGAAATAATTTTAAAAAAATTCTGAAATAATTGAGAATTCAAATGTTGTTATAAGTTCTTTTGAATAACTAAAACTGATAATGGGCATATTATTTTTTAAAAAACAAACAACAACAAAAATGAAATTAAATAAACATAACCTCTACATGTTTCTGTCTGTTACTTCTCAGGATGATGTGTCCTTGTAAACTAATGAGTTTTCCATTAGTCCTATTGAATTGAAAGCACTGGCAGTTTCAGCTGCCACCTTATCATTGAGCAGATAGAAGATTCCTCTGCATTCACAGTTACTTCCTTCCTTCTCAGCAAATTGACCAGCAGAAGTCAAAATGGTAGATTTCACAGAAACATTGCATAAAAACAGTAAAAATAATTTACATTCTAAAATCATATTGATTATTTTAAAGTGCAGTTCTTCAAAAGAGTATTTTTTAATAAAAAATGAGAAGTCATGGATATAAGTCCCTTAGAGCCTCATTCAATTGCAAGCCCGTAATTATCTGTAACTCAACATTTTGGCTGTGGGTTACATTTTTTAGATACATTTAGATGTATTCAATTGTCTCCAACCAGTAATTACAGGCTCACAGACTACACGCGCAAACCATGAACCCGTAAGTAGCATTTCAGGGTATGATAATTAAGCAAGCCAGTTAGTTACTTTTTAGACAGAGCCAATAGTAAATGAGACTGTCATCATGACATCAGTAAAACATGGAGTTCAAATTACAATGAATTCATGTTTAGAAGTACAATTTGTGGCTTGCAATCCAGCAATGTAGAAATCAATAAAAATCATTAAAGCAACTGTTCTAGTCCATGCAGGTTCCATGATATGTATTAACTCCTTGATTCCTGGGATCGATATAACACGTAAATAAAACTTTTTTTTTTTTATTATTATTGCAGATTTGCGAACTTGAGACTGTTGTGCTGCTGCAGTGTTACGGTTTTTAACCCACTTGCAGGTCCTATCTAGTACTCGTATAATTGTTTGATACATTTGCCATGCATGGGTATGAAGGTAATTGCGGGCTTGTTGAATTTTTGTAACTGAATATCAATTTTACGTCTTTAGCACTGGTAACATTTACAGGCTTTAAAAATCAATGGAGGAGATAGGACAGAGTTACGTTTTTGACAACCGCAATGCTTTTGAGCCTATAACTCGCCAATGGAATGCGAGTAGCGAAATGCAGCCAATTGAATATCAGTAACATTTACGGGCTGCATTACAGGTTCAAGCAATTGCGATTTGGACAACTGAATAGGGCCCAAGGTGGCATAAGTAGCACAAGGTTGTAAACTTATAAAGTAATTGATTAATAGGGACAATTTATATTCCAGGAAGGTTTACAGATTTAGCAGACATGTAGCCACATTAAATTCATAGCTCGTAACTGCTACGGGACACCCTCAACGGCTGCGGTTTGAAATTTGGCATTGTTACAGAGGTATTAAATTAGACCATGCTGAGACCTACGGGCCAGAAACTTAAACCCGTAAACCATTCTTGCGCACGTTGCATGTGCGTCAAGATCATGATTAATTAGTCAAACCCGTAGTTACAGGTTTAGAGGGAGCCAATGGCAAATGAGATCGTCAGCATTACTTCACTTTATGGGTTTCGATCGGACCCGCATTCCAGATATGATGCAATATTGATAAATCAGTAAATATGATATTCTAGTCCATGCGAGTTCCATTATATGTATTAACACATTGATTGCCGGGATCGATATAACACGGAAATTACACATTAAAAAATTTATTTTATATTGCAGATTTGCGAGCTTGAGATTGTGCTATTAATTCTAATACCTAACATCACTTTCCCTTTAATATTAAGTACAGTAGTGTGTATATGGGCATTTACAGTGCCATGAATTGGATTTTAACCCTCTTGTGGGTCATCTCTAGTACCCATGGCTCCATTTGCGTGTTACGGGTTTAAACGCCAGTGAATTTGTTGCAATTAATTAGCGATTTTCCAGTTGCTTGACAGATCAAAGGATCTGCAGGCGCGCAGGTCAAATTTTCACGCCCCGTAGTATTTTCTCGCTCTTAACCCGCAGATCATCAGAGGGTTACTTTACAGTGCCAATTAAATAGCCACAAGTCTTGTGGGCTACGTTACGGGCTACGGTTTGACACGTTCAGGGAATTTAATATGGCTATGAGACTGCTAAATGTGCTGCTGAAACGTCAAACGTGTTATATATAGCCTTTTGTCTCATATGGATAAAGGAATGATTCTTATATTTCTGACCTAAGAACTGCTATTTGTAATTGAGCTGCTAAGCAAGCACTAATCTGATATGCAGTATTATATACATTCATAATTGGCTTCCATATTTAGATAAATAGGAGTAGCCTTTTGTCAGAGACAAATATGTTCAGATTATTTCAGATAGAGATATGAGATATTCAGTTTTCAAAAAGCAAATGCTAAATAACATTGTCACATTAATGCAATGAAGAACAATCATCATTTTGTTAATTAGAGAGTGGTACTTGACTTTGCAGCATAAGTAACCAGTATTTTTTCATATTAAATAAATAAAAGTATCATATTTATATTTATGCAACAAAAGCAATCTTTTGTTCTTATTTAGAGGCTGGTGGTTTATTTTGCAGTGCAAGTGAAGAGCGTGTATTAGCTAAATAAAATGTTTTAGCGTATTCTAACATAATATAATTAGGTTTACTGATATAAACGCTGGGTTTACATCTGTATAGCGTTCCGAATGCTATATTGAGAAGCACTTAAAGCATTGTTCCCTCACTAATAAGTAGTTGTACTGCAATTAAATTCTCCCTGGCGTCTCACATTTCAGACGTGATGACGTCATCTAACAAAGACCCTGACGGTCATTTCTCCACATCCTTTGGCTTACTCATAGGGATATGGCAAAACGTAAGTAAGGGTGTCCAGTGTCTTTATTAGAATATACTAAAATGCTTGATATGCAGCCACATTAAATTCCAGCCCATAGCAGCAATGTGAGACCCGCAAAGCCTACGGGTTTGAAATTCGGCTGCGTTACAGAGCTATTAAAGTCCACCATGCCGTGAGTCACGGGCCGGAGACGAAAGCCCGTAAACCATTCTTGCTCCATTAGATGTGCAGCCGTGAACATGATTAGTCAAACCCGTAGTTAAGGGTTTAGACAGAGCCAATGGTAAATAAGATCGTCATCATTACATCACTGAAAAATGGAGGTTAGATTTCAAAGCCTTACGGGTTACAATTGGACCCACATTCCAGAAATAATGCTGTATTCATAAATCAGTGAATATGATATTCTAGTCCATGCGAGTTCCATTATATGTATTAACACATTGATTGTCGGGATCGATATAACACGGAAATTACACAGAAATAAAAGTATTTTATATTGCAGATTTGGGAGCTTGAGAATGTTGTGCTATTTTAATACCTAACATCACTTTCCCTTTCATTATTAGTACAGTAGTGTGTTTATATTTGCATTTACAGTGCTATGGATTTGTCTTTACCCCACTAGCAGGTCCTCTCTAGTACACGTTGGCTTCTTAGCTCCATTTGCGGGTTACGGGGTTGAAAGCTAGTAGATTTGTTGCAATTTAATAGCAAAATTGGGAACGTAGCAGTTACGAGTTTGAGAGAGCAAATGATTTGCGGGCGCGCTGTTCAAATATCCACGTATCATAGCCTTTTTTCGCCCTTCAGACGCAATGTTTTGGCGACTTGCTTTATGGGGCCAATTTAATAGCCACACGCCTTGCGGGCTACATTACGGGCTACAATTTTACACGTTGAGGGAATTTAATAGGGCTGTTAGACAATGAAAAGGGGCCATTCGGCAGTCAAATAAAATGCTACTGCTGTAAAAAAATGGAGATCCAATTTGGCACTGCTATATGAAAGCAAACCGAACGTCTGAGTAGTAAGTTTCCACATATCTCGTTGTGCAATATTTTAAAAACGCTGTTGGTAAAACTTTTGACATATGCAATAGAAATGTGCCAGAAGGCAGACAAACACAAATGTTACTCTAACAAATAAATATTGCTCATGTATACTGTAAAAGTATCGGATGAATGCTTCTATTGCACAAATATGAACACACTATATAGCTTTTTATTCAGCTAATAAATGCTACAAGCACAAATATAATGATAACGTGTTGCACTTTATTTATTAAATTACACAAATATTGTTTACTTAGGGTCTCATTTAATTGTGATTTGGCCAATTGAATAGGGCTCTATATAAGCACACAGCATATTTATTTTACAAAAGTTTTTAGTTAGTGAATTTTTATCCAAAAGCAAGATTTTCACTAACTAAAAACTTCTGTAAAAAATATGATGTGTGCTTATATAGAGCCCTATTCAATTGGCCGAATCGCAATTTAATAAGGCTGATATTTTATATCTCTGTCTGAAATAATCGGAACATATTTGTATCTGACAAAAGGCTGCTCCTATTTTTCTAAGTATGGAAACCATCTCTGAATGTATATAATACTGCATATCAAGTGAGTGCTTGCTAAGCGGCTCAATTACAAATAGCTGTTCTTGGGTCTGAAATATAAGAAATATTCCTTTATCCATATGAGACAAAAGGCTATATATAACATGAATGACGTTTCATCAGCACATTTAGCGGTCTCTATCTCTATCTGTAAACCTTCCTGGAATATAAATTGCTCCATTAAATCAATTACACTATATAAGTTTACAACTACTTATGCCACTTTGTTCCTTGACAAAAGGCTGCACCTAATATGAGTGTAGTCTGAGCGTATATAAAAATAGCAGTTTCCATTCTGTACATAACCAGGAATTATCTCATATTTATTTGCTAAATTTGAGAATGTTCTCCTGAATACAAACTGCACTTTTTATCAATCACCCACCAATCAGTACATAATTTAGAGCATTGTGCTATCTGTACTATTTTAGAGCCTCATTCAGTTCTCTTTTTCTTAAAGTTACACCAATAAAAAGTGGTCAGTAACTTTCCTTAGCTATTTTATTCATCCTTCTCCACATGATTGTGAGTGAGCTACTCACAATGCCTACTATTAACACCTACCCACAATATTACAACTTACTTCCAATTGATTTTCACACAATAATAAAATTATGAGTTGCATTTGCAAAAATAGCTACTCAGTTGAAACTTTCTTAAAATTACTTATTAGTCACAACTTATAATAGTATTGAATTTGGGTAAAATAATTACGAGTACAAAATAGTGCTTACTCCCAACCGATCTTTGATCAACATAACCATGAGGGTCCACTGAGACCCCCCATGGCAACTGTAATATTTATTCACTCCTTGTCACAGGTGTACTTTAAGGACACCTAAATGTTTACTGACCTCCGTAGTAACAGGGGTTAACTCTTTCTGCCACTGGGATCTTTTAGGGATCCACATGTGAGGGTTAACATTTAGGTGCCATGGGGGTCCTTTAATAACATGGGGTGAATATTTTAGGTTTTGTAAGGGTCCCAATGGACCCCCATGGTTATGTTCATTAGTGATAAGGTGTGAACTGGGAAGGGGATCCCCAGGGATTTTCTTCAATGCATAGATGGAGGGAATCCCCAGGGATTCTCATTGGTGGAACATAAAACTACTTAGCACAAAATTTCTCACTTGCGTGTGAGCTGCGGTTGAATGGAATAGGATACATCTGTAACATTCCTGAAAAAAACATTCACAATTGAAAATTTATATTTTTGCGAGTTACAAGTCTCGAATTGAATGAGTCTTTTAGTTCCTAAATAATCATCTCATGATCACATAAACTGGCAACAAGTTCAATAAGTTGCATTCAACACACTAGATATATACTTTGTTATACATTAACAATATATTAAGTCCAACTATTTTGTGATTTAAAAAATGTGTTATTTACTAATCAAGGAGGTACCTAACTGAAGATCACAGTCAATAGATTTCACCTCAGGCTATTCTTACAAAAGGTGTGTTGTATTGTGATTACGTTTCATTGAGACTCAAGCTTTATCCAGTTCATTTAACATATTGTTTTTATCTTTTTTTAACTCAACATATTTGAAATCATTTAATAAAGATTATGGGCCCTATTCTATTGCTCAATTCATACATTTATACACATTTAAAACTGATCTTAATATTGCTACATATTTTATTAGTTATTCACTACAGGCCAGGCAAAGACGCAAATTTGACCTTACATCTCCATTGGTTTTAGCACAGCTCGAATATTACGACCTCTAAATAATTAAAGTTACACAAAATCAATATTCTATTAGACCTGTAGGTCTAGCTCGCAAATACAGTCTAATCACAACTGAAAAAAAGTATCACATTTCTGTCTAAAATATTATTGGACTCGCAAGAGCTTTTTCAAACACTTATTAAAACTATAACAGCAATAAAAGACACAATACTATGCTTTGAAAGCACTGGGAGTCATGGAAATACATAATTAATTGCAAAACAGTCTCAAACCCACAAATAAGCCATGAAAAAATATTATTTTCAAATGTAATTTCTGGGTAATTTCAATTTCAGGAATCAAGGGGTTATCATAAAACCCACATTGACTAAAACAGATGATCTAATGCATTTTAAAGATTGCTTGATTGCGAGCCCGATCTGCAAATATTACTTATTGGCATTAGTAACTTCCGATTGCAGATTATGTCTAACTTCCGTGCTTTACGGATGTCATGAGTCTTATTTACTATTGTCTGTGTCTAAGAAGTAAATTACGGCGCTTGCTTAAATTTTGTCAGATCATATCATCATGCTTCCTGAAATCAGACTTAAAAAGGCATACTTCTTATAGTTTCCAAGAATGTAATTCAAGTTGGTGACCTGCACCTTCCTTTCAGCCAGGGTGTTTGAGTAGTTTCTCTAAATCAGGAATGCCCGTTTCATTACAAGTTCTGTGATATAATGTGTGAATTTTCTTACTGAATTGTTTGTCTATGTTTACATATATTTTTAATTTGAAGTCAATAGTCAATGAGTTCTTTGTATTTTCCAGAACATTTTATAGTTCCAGTATATCACCTTGTAACTATTTTTATATTGTAGTTTAAAAATGTGTTGACACTGATCCTTGCCCTTTCCCACAGTGCTTGTGTCCTGACTATCACTTTGCAAACATATTGTCTCAATGTTTATTTAAATTCAATTTTACTGGTATTTACACAAAACATACTATGCTGCCATTTACACTTAGACGGTCAAGTTAAAATATCTTCATTTTCGGTAGTCAAAAAAATCATTAAGTTATGACACTTTGCTGTGGATTTCTCAAATGGAGTAAAAAATGTGGTTAAAGGACTACTGTTGTTAAAAAAAAATGCAGATGTTTGTGAAGCACTGTACCCTCCAGAATTATTGGCACCCTTGGTCTTGATTGATAAATATACCTAAATAAAAAGTTACCTCTGCTGGACTCTACAGGTATCTATGATACCTTGTTTGACATTGTATGTGTCAGAGGGACGGTTACACTTTTAGAGAGCAGTGTTTGCATGATGCAAATTGCATCAGTAGATGCAAGCAGCCCATGTCTGGGTCTTTGAGGGACAAGGGGTGTATCGTCCATTTTAGTTGGATCCAATTATCTATCAAAACCTCATCCTTCACCCAGTTGTCCACTGAAGGGTATAAGCTAATTAGAAATGCAACAGACAGTTTGGAGCAATAGAGTTGAGGACCATACTACAGCCAATACTCTTTTTCCAATGTCCAGTACTCCAGCTACACCATAAAAATGGAGTATTGGAATCTTGCACAGTAACTGAACATATAAAGAGGTCAAGACCTGTAAAAATAGCCATAATATATCAAGTATAATTAATGAAAATCAGGTCCTCTCTACTAGAGTGTCCTGTAATTGTAGTGATATATGAGTGTGTTGGTGTAGATAGCCTCTATGTTTTACATATGAAGTGGAATGTGTGCAAACTTTAAGTTAAGTCAGAAGCTCAATCTTATTGTAGTAAAGTAAAGATGGTGTTATCAATGGCATACATTCCATTCTCTCTCTCTCTTGAGTCTTGTAACTAAGATGTGCCACACCAAGAGTGAGGTTTGTCTTCAGTAGTTGGAATGGTGAACCTGAACAATCTTCAGGCCTCCAAGATGGAGGCTTGTCTTCTGTAGGTGGAATGGTGAACCTGAAAACTCTTCAGGCCACCAAGACTGAGGCTTGTCTTCAGTAGTTGGAATGGTGAACCTGAAAAATCTTCAGGCCACCAAGATGGAGGCTTGTCTTCAGTAGTTGGAATTGTGAATCTGAACACTCTTCAGGTCAGCAAGAGTGAGACTTGTCTTCTGTAGGTGGAATAACCTAAACAATCTTCAGGCCACCAAGAATAAGGCTTGTCTTCAGTAGTTGGACCAATGAACCTCAACAATATTTAGGCCACTGAAAGGTCCATACCAATGTTTTAAGCTGCCTTAATGTGTTATTCAATGAGTAGACATATACGCTAATTTCCTTTATTTCCTTAACCACTGGTTATGGTGTTTCATTTGGTGTAGTGTTTCAAGCCATTCTGGATAAGCTTGAAGTGTGACTGTCTCTTGCCACCATTATAATTTCAAACGATATAAGAATATTTTAAATTGATTTTAGTGACAAATTAAAGGACCACACAATGAAAAAAAAGGTAATACAACTAGTTTTTAATTAAAACCAGTTAAATATCGATGCCTCTGCATGACTCTGGAGAGATCCATGATACATTAGTTGAAGTTGAGTATGTGAGATGGGAGTTTCCATTTCTATAGAGATATTGCAGTGAATGATGCAAGGTGTCTGCATGTTGTGCATGTTGTGTCTCTGTTATCACCTTTCCCTCCCTCTCTCCAATGATAGCCATGATACACAATCTCATGATTCAGCTCTGAGGAATTGATGTAACAAACACACAATGGATTCCTGTACTTATAAACAGGAATGGGCAGATTGTAGTGGCAAACATGCATGTTGCATCAAGCATAATGGAAGTCTTTTTAGCCCAATTATAAAATGTTATGAATTATTACTTTTTATTATTTTGCTCTTTTGACCTATAGATGGATGCCATTTTGATCTCTATCAAAAAATAGCCATCTAGAGGTCAAAACATTGAAATTAAAAAAAACTTCATATTTTTTTATAATTGGACTAAAAAGACTTCCATTATGCTTAATGGAAGGCTTCTTCATAATGCACTGTCTAAAACAAACAAAGGACAGATATCAGCTTCCTATTGGCCCACTGAGTTATGTGGTACTGGTTCCAGCCCTAGAATGACCCCACTTGACCCAGTGAACCAATTGGAAGCCCTGCTGTGTAATATGGAGACTACACCACTTCCTTCTCATCTACTCCATATAGTCATGTGTGGGAAAAAGCAGAGAGGCCAACATGTCAGCTCCTAGAGGTGAGCAGAGGTGAATTGTAAATTATACTAATTCATAGTTTTACATATTTTGGGGGCTTTTTTTTGTATGCTAGATGGATGTTCCACTTTTTAAAGGCAATGCCTTAACACACTAAAGAAGCCCTTTATGGTCAAACCTGTGTGCATAGATGTATTAATAACTTTAAGCTTGCAGTTTGCATGACTTTCAAAACAAGTTTGACATTTAAGCGAAAAAATCTTATCTATTTTCTTGAGGACACAGAAATTTCAAAAATAGCTTGAGTTATTTTTTTAAAGCAAATATTGCTTTTCTCTTGGCTACATTTCCAGATTTAATGGAGTGAGGCCCAAAAAAAAGGGGAGAAATGAAGTACGCAATATAAAATATCAAGAGGCAGCATCATTAGTGTGACTGGTAAATGTGCCCTAAGTGCCATGCTTTTTAGTATTTATTGGCACAATATGCTTTTATCGTTCTTACTATGTACGATTTTATGTACACAATGGAGTGTTTCAAGCACAAAATGCTACTTCTTCACTGAAAGTGGATAAAAAGCAGAGGCAGACCATAGTATTTTGTAATACACAGCTAATATGAGAAATAAACACTCAGCTATGGTGCTTAATAGCTTGTTCTACTGGATGTCACCCACTCAGGAGCATTTCAGAATATTTTAGCTCTCTCTTGTGCCGCAACAGAGGAAATATTTTAAGGGCAATAAGAATCTGAAAATTTCCATAAGCTCAAGCTAGTACTGAAATGACCGGAAAGCTATACCTGCATTAAAATAAATAAAGGGTGAGTATGTTAGAGGCAGTGGCGGAGCTAGAGACAATAAAAAAGCCCTATATATATGTAGTTGGTCAGACCCCATAGAATAATCAGATAACCGTTCCATAAAAATAATTATTTGACCTCATCTAATAGAGGAGAGCAGATAGCAGAGGGCATCTACCCTACCTCAGTGCTTTGCACCAACTACAGCAGCAGTGGCTCCACCATTGGCGAAAGTCCCAACTACATTATTTCCGCAATGGGAATCTTGTTGGGTTCCTAAAGTATTGGCAAAACACCAGCGACAGAATTGGATCCTCATGAATTAAAAAATGCAAAGTTTGGAAACAGAAACCTAGACAGTTTTTGAGTGGACTGAGATATACTAGTGTAAATGTAGTGATATATGAGTGTGTTGGTGTAGATAACCTCTATGTTTTACATATAAAGTGGAATGTGTGCAACCTTTAGGATATGTGAGAAGTTCAATCTCATTGTAGTAAAGTAAAGATGGTGGTATGAATGGCATAAATACCATTCTCTCTCTTTTGTGTCTTGGAACTAAGATTTCCCACACCAAGAGTAAGGATTGTCTTCTGTAGTTGGAATGGTGAACCTGAACAATATTCAGGCTACTTCTTAGTACAGTAGCCAATAGACTTCCACTTTAAATATAAGTGCACCAATTCTGAAGCTTGGATGTATTATGTTTGTATATGTCACTGTGTGAGGTGGGTGGGCAGTAAATCTCATGTGATCCTCCACATTGTACCTTCTACATCAACATGGGTTTCCCAGAAGCTTCCTATTGATCTGCTTAGTCCTGCTGTACTGGCTCCAGGTCGAACTGCTACCCAACATGACCCAATGGACCAATCAGAAGCAGCTAAGCATGCTGTGTTTGCATTAGGAGATGCAATATGGAAAATTACAAATTATTTTGTGTGTACAAGTGACACATTTCTCCTAAGTCACCTCAGACTAGATTGATTACTTTACATATTTTACTTAATTCGTCTCACAAGACTTGTTATCTTAACTCTCACCCTCTTGAGCATGATTTTCCTGCATGTTCATTTACATTCCTGAGATACCTGTAATGCACTAATGCAAAGCAGGAGCCAGGTACTATGTGAATCTTACATTCTTACAAGACTTCAACAATTCCTTATTTTGTACTAACAGTTTAAGTGACACTCAATGCCCGACTGTTATATGATGCAAAAAGAATTGAACACAATTTAAACCTGTTAAACCTTTATTACTCATTTAAATGTTATTGACTTTTCAATTACAAGATAATATTACTCCATTTATACATCATCAAATATCAGAAGATGTGAGTAACGCCATTGGGATGCGTAGTGCGCAGGCGTTACTCACATCATTGGTGTCAGTGCGGGAGAATCTCACAACTGCACACGTGCGGCTGGGAGTGGAAGGAGAGAGAAAGGGAGGAGAGCGAGAGAGATAGGGGCAGAGGGAGGGAGACAGAGGGAGGGAGAGAGAGGGAAGGCAGGCAGAGAGGGAGGGAAGCAGGCAGAGAGGGATGGAAGCAGGCAGAGAGGGAGGGAGCCAGGCAAAGAGAGAGGGAAGCAAGCAGAGAGGGAGAGAGAGGAAGGGAGAGGGAAAGATGGAGGGAGAGGGAAAAAGCCAGGCAGAGAGAGAGGGAAGCAGGCAAAGAGGGAGATAGAGGGAGGGAGAGGGAGGGATGCAAGCATGAGAAAGAGGGAGGGAGAGAGAGGGACAGAGAGAAAGGGTAGGGAGGGAGAGGGATAGAAAGGACAGAGGGTAGGAGGGAGAGAGAGAGTGACAACAGGGAGGGAGGGAGAGAGAGAGAGAATGGGGGGAGGGAGAGAGACAGAGCACACAGATTGCAGAGAGACACCGAGTGACAGAGAGAGAGAGGGCGCACAGAGAGACAGAGGGTGCACACAGAGAGAGAGCTCACAGAGAGAGAGAGGGTGCATGGAGAGGGCACACACAGAGAGATAGAGGGCACACAGAGACACCACAGAGAGAGTCAGACAATTGAACATAACATATATGACACATCATTTATGACGGGGAAGTTGCTAGTAATACATATTACTTTATATAATATTATATTTATATAACTTTATTTTCTAACACATTTTCCAGATAGTAAGCCTAATATATATAAAAACATAATTTTACATTTCATTTGTGAATATTTCTCTATATTATGCATAACTGAATTTGTATTAAAACAATATTTTATCCCTCTGTATCCCGCGTTTCAATACTGCCATATATTTCTTGTGCTTTTTAATCTGCAATGTAGATATTCCATGTAAGAGATGTAGATATTTTTTTGCATTGCTACTCATTTCTCTCACCCAATGGTGTACCTAGAGCTTTTGCCGCCCGGGGCTGTCCCCAGGTTTGCCGCCCCCAGGTGCGAACATTATTTATTCATTTGTATATATATATGTCCAAAGTGCAGCCTGTGCTTGTAAGTGCCAATGTGCAGCCTCTGCCTTCACTCGCTCTCTCCCTCGCCCCTTCTCCCTTTCCCTTCTCTCTCTCTTCCCCTTCTCTCTCTTCCTTCTCTCCTCCTCCTCTCTCTCCCTACCATCTGCCTTTCCCTCCCTTCTCTCCCTCTCCCTTTTCTCTCTTCTCCATATCTGCCACCTGCCTTTTCCTTCTCCTCCTCTGCCATCTCCCTTCTCTATCTCTCCCATCTGCCTCTCCCTCCTTCTGTCTCTCCCTCTCTTTCTTCTGCCTCTCCCACTTGGCTCTCCCTTTACCCCTGTCTCTCCCACCCTTCTCTCTCTCTTTCCCCTTGACTCTCTCTTTCCCCTTGCCTCTCCCCTTCCCCCCTTGTCTCTCCACCCACCGTTGACTCTCCCCTTCTTCTGCCTCCACCACCCAGTCTCTCCCCTGCCCATCTTCTCCTCCTTCTCCATTGTCCCCCCCCCTTCTCCCTTGTCTCTCCCCTTCTCCCTCCAACTCTTCTCTCTCTCCCCCCTTGTCTCTCTCCCCTCTCCCCCTCCTCCCTCTGTGTGTTTGTGTGTTGGCGTCACTCATTCTTGTCTGACTCTCCATGACCTCATGGATTGCAACACACATGCTTTTAAATAACATACAGCTGATAAAGTATTTGTTATCACCTATAGTTTTAAATGATACCATATTTTGAATCTCTGCAGTGTCATCTTAATGTGGACTGGTAAATGTCTTGCATTTCCATTAATTGTTGTTGCTCAGTAATAAAAATAACAGGTCTATTGGAAATTGTGTTTCTGTGATATGAAAGAGTGTTTTCCATCCACTTTATCCCAAAAGTTTTGCATTTGTGGACATTTCCATCAGAAACGATAGACGATGCCTACTGATCCATATCCATTCAAATAGTTTGGTGATTCCTACTGATCCATATCCATTGAAAAATGTTGGTGACCCTCTTCAACCATTCTATCTAAAGTAATTAGTGATCAACATAGGATTCCCCAGAGACGGCTCTGATCCTGGGGGAGATTGAAGGTCCTCGAAGAAGAGGACGGCAGAGGTGGAGATGGATAGACGAGTTCATTGAAGTAATGAACATGAGCGTGAGGGAGCTCAGAGGAGCAGTGGCTGACAGATGTACCTGTTCTCCATCCTTCTCCAGAAAGTATACATTTTGGAAATCTTTAAGTCGCACTCCCTGATATAACTTGAATTCTCCTACTATATTATGATAGTTCTTATTTTTTAACAATACATAATTCTAACATGAGCACAAACAACTTTCAGTTTGGAAAATATTGAGCAAAAACATGTTAAATAATCATTGTGAACTAAACCCATAAAGCATATTTCTTCTATCTGCCTACACCCTCTATATACAATATTATTGGTAATGCTGGGTTTTTGAAAAATGCTGTGAAGTGGGAAAACATTATTTGCCAAATTTTGCTTTACCGTAAAACTATCCCAAAGTTGCAAATTATTTTTCACAACAGCATTTGCCATTTCTGTTCTTTTCTTCCAAACTTGTTCTATGAATTATCTAAAGTATGGAGACGTATTTTTGCAAAAAGCTGATTTTAAAATCTAAAGAACTAATTAAGGAATTCATTTTAAACTTTAATATGAGCTCACAGCCCCTGATGCAAAAGAACCCACTGAGTGGCATCTGGCAGATGTGGGCCCCCAAGCAAATAGTGGGCCCAAGTTCAAAGCAGCCACCATTAGTTCTGCCATTAAGAGCGTGATAGCAACAGACATTCTTGTATTAATTTTGTGTATTTCGTTCAGTAATTCGGATTCAAAGAGTAAGGTACATTGTATCTCATCTGCATGTCCCCGCCCAGTCCCACCAGAATGCAATACGATGACTGTATTTCTGGGAAACCTGAGCAGGTAATACATTTTTAATTTTTTTGTAGCTTTTCAGATGTGCTTATACATGTACTATGCTTTTTTTCTATACTCTGTACTTTGGAGAGCTTTTTCTTATTTTTTGGCCAGCATACACTGAATGATTTCAATAATTAAGTGTACCATGCAGATTTTTAACAGATATATTTTACTAGCGAATTGCCCGTCAAAAAATGACGGCAATGAAATCGTAAGGTAGCTAATGCTTGCGAGGTCGTAATGTCTGTTAACGTGTTTCGTATGGTGTTTGCGTGTGTAGCCTCGTTTTCGTTTTGTTCGGCGGCCATTTTTTCTCTCACATATGAACTTTTTTATTGTCCAAACTGTTTAATTTTTATTGAAAGGAAGGTGTAATTTGCCTTTTTGAGGTCCTGGATGCTCCCTGTTGCTGTAGGTAAGTTTTTTATGTATGTGCTGTGTGTATGTATTGTGTTTTTAATGTTGTAATGTTCACGAGTTGCGTCCGAGTGTTGCGAGTCCGTAATGTGTGTGAACGTGTGTCGTATGTTGTTTGCGAGTGTCGTAATGTGTGTGCCGTTTTATTTGCGTTGCAACGGGCCGTACGCTGCGGGCAAGGGCATGGAGGTCTGCTGCCTCTCGCCAGCGGCGGGGTATTGTGGGCAGAAGGTGGCTGCAGTAGCTGCGTAGCGAGCCCGCAAGCGTGAGCAACGGCCCGTACGCTCACAACTATATATGTGATAGATAATTTTAGGTATAAACATGTACTTGTATATAGTGTAGGTATAATATAGAAAGATAAATGTTTTGCTTTATTTTTATTTTTGATCAGACTAGCCTTTGAGTGTATTTAACGTGACAGAAAACTTTTCATTAAAGTGAAGTGTTTGGAGTAGACCTGACCGCTGGCCTCAGGACATATGAATTCACCTGTGCAATTAGTTTCAAGCACTCCCCAGACAATAAAAAAAATTAAAAAAAATTAGTAAAATTACAGGATTCAGATCAGTGCCTGCTGGCTTAATTTATTCTGTTCTCTGCAACTCACATGACCTGCCTGCTCCTAGACAGAGAATAACTGGAGTAGTGAAATCAGGCAGGTTCCATAACCTTTACATACAATATTAACGTGTGTGTGTTTTCATATTTTTATGTTCTGGCATTACAGTCCATTAACTTATTCAGTACGAATTTTGCTATTATTAAACAGTATTTTACCAACAGCATCATTAATGACACTATGGCCACCATTTAATTCCGAGCCGTAATTTCCTTCATACAGCCCGTATGTCTGCGGGTTAGAAATTTGCAACAGTTACAGATGTATTTAATTGAACAAGCCCACAATTACAGGGCCGAAGTCTAAAACCATAAACCCCGAACCCGTACGTAGCATTTCAGGGCATGATCAAGATCAATTAAGCAAGCCCGTAATGAGACCGTCATCATGACGTCAGTAAAACATGGAGTTTAAATTGCAATCAGTTAGAGCCTCATTCAATTGTGATTTGGCCAATTGAATAGGGCTCTATATAAGCACAGAGCATATATTTTTTACAAAAGTTTTTAGTTAACCAAGACCTTGATTTTGGATAGAAGATCACTAACTAAAAACTTCTGTAAAAAAATATGCTCTGTGCTTATATAGAGCCCTATTCAATTGGCCAAGTCGCAATTGAATGAGTCCCTTAGTGTTTAGAAGTCTGCCCTGAAATTGTACTCGCAATCCAGCAATGTAGAAATCAATAAAAATGAATGAAGAAACTGTTCTAGTCCATGTGGGTGGTCTGATGTGTATTAACTCCTTGATTCCTGGGATCAATATAACACGGAAATGAGACGTGAAAAAAAAAAAATTTTATTGCAGATTTGCAAGCTTAAGACTGTTGTGTAATTAATTTGAATGCCTTTCATTGCTTTCCCAGTATTTTTAAGTACAGTAGTGTGTGTTTATTTGCTTTTGCAGTGTTACAAACAGGTGTTTAATACAAGAATATAGAGAAAAAGATAGTTATCTACTAATTTTAAACCCTGTACTAATTATGTTTAAAACCAAAATAATGTATTGATTACATTAAAATATAACAAAACAGAACACAGAGATTAAAAAATACAAAAAGGGGCAATATTCCTTAGGACAGCACTTTATAATGTCAGCATTGATTTATGATAGAGGCAATCTCAATTACTATATTAATCTCAATAAACTAAATAAGTTAATAATAAATCTATTATCAATTCCACATTGATCCTCTAAAAAAAATATTGAAGAGACACAGAATAGGCAAATTGTAAGATAAGTAATTAATTGTTGTAACTTCTATGTAGAATAGATGAATGTATATCTCTATGAAATAGATTGGAGAGATCCTATCATAAATACGTATCTGTCACTATATTAATTGATTAAAGTGAAAATTGACTAAGAGATAATATATCTCTGTATAGGATTTTATTAAAGTGCTAAGTGCTATAATAGAAAAAAGAAACAAGCGTAATAAATAAGTGGGTGTAGTAAGAGTGGCAGATAGGTACTGTTAGGAGCTATACAAAGAAATTCACAGAATTGTAATAATATGTTTTTATCACACAAACAAAGTATTTGACCATGAAGGAGAAATGATTCAGGTCTAAAGGATCTGTCTCCTACATTTATACTTGTGCGTAATATCTCTATTAATTAGAGAGACTAATATGCTTTACCCAGGTGTACTAATAGGTACACCTTATAATTGGTCAATATGTTACAAAGTAACAGAAAATATATACACAGATTGCAGTTTATACTTATATACAAATAGTATACAATTTATCTTTTTAATCCTAGTAAGGTGCTTATGGTGTGCTGTTTAGTCTCTTGAGAGGAACAAGGTTCTGAATCCAACCGCGTGGGCTGGCGGCATGTGATGTCATCAGGAAGTGCCCAACGCAGGTCGACGCACGTTTCACAGGTGCTTCATCTGGACCTGTCCTCTGTGCAGTGAAGGGGCTTTAAATATGATTTGTAAGTATATGATTGGTCAATATCAATATATTAATGTGTTCTAAATTTTTCTTTATTTCAGGTTCATCTCATCATTGGCGCAATCCATTCAATATCCCAGCAATCCTGGCATTACCGAATCTTCAGAACAAACAGTTGATTCGTTGGGCATCTATTTTAATTTATTCCCCAATATCGTGAAGAGATCTACATCAGGGGAAAAAAAGATATATACAAAAAATAATTTAATAAAGATTCTCAGATTAACATTAATGTCTCCAATTGGATTGTATAAGTATATTTATGATGGAATAGGGATGATTTATATACAGATCTTATATACATCTTGAATATTAATAAAGTGCGGAATAAGAAGCATTATTTTGTGCTAGTGTAGATATTTATCAGTTTTGAAAATGGTATCTATACCAACATGTTTATTATTTTTTGTTTATTAAAGAGATCTGTCACATATAATCTCAATTTATTGACACTTAAATAACATCACTAAATTTATTACATGGATGTTATCAAGATATTATAAATAAACTTGTATTTAATTGAGCTATAAAGGCTCATAGATTATCAGTCCATAAATATATTACTGAAGAATTAAGATAGATTAATAGTAGTATAATCAACGACAAGCATATCAATTGATATTAAGGCTTGAACATCAATTAATAAGTTTATATCATTGATATTACTGCATGTCAACATTTAGGGATCATCAGCCTTATTAAATTGTGATTTGGACAATTAAATAGGGCTCTATATAAGCACAGAGCATATTTTTTTTACAGAAGTCTTTAGTTAGTGAAGTTGCTTTTGGATAGAAGATCATTAACTAAAAACTTCTGTAAAAACAATATGCTATGAGCTTATATAGAGCCCTATTCAATTGGCCAAATTGCAATTTAATAAGGCTGCATATGTTTACAGTTCATCAGTGGATCTGTAAAATCTTTAGGTTATATTTATACCCACAGAGAATCATCATAATTGCCCAATACCAAGCCTCAAGTAAATTTGAACCTGTGATACTAATAATGATCAAGATCGTATAGATTTATTATTAACTTATTTAATTGCGATTGTCTCTATCATAAATTAATATTGATATTATAAGGTGACGTCCTATGGAATATTGCCCCTTTTTGTATTATATTTTTTAATCGCCGTGTTCTGTTTTGTTATATTTTAATGTAATCAATAAATTATTTTGGTTTTAATAGGTATCTCCTTGTTATTACTAATTAGTATGAGGTTTAAAATTAGAAGATAGTGTCTTTTTCACTATATTCTTGTATTATGCATGTTACACTTTCTAATTTTAAGGGTCCTATAATACTACCATTCTTTTCCATGAACAGGTGTTTAACCCACTTGCGAGTCCTCTCTAGTTCCAGTAAATGTTTTTGCTACATTAGCCATTTACAGGCTTGAAGGCAATTGAGGGCTTGTTGAATTTAATACGGAATTTGTGTCTTTATCACTGGTAACAATTGCGGGCTTGAAACATCAAAGGACAGAGTTACGTTTCTGACAACCACAGTGATTTTGAGCATGTAACCGGCAAATGGATTTAGAGTAGCTAAAAGACGCCAATTAAATATCAGTAACTTTTACGTGCTCCATTATGGGCTCTTGTAACTACAGTTTGGCCAATAGGGGCCTAAATGTGGTAAATCTTCAGATATGTAGTGATTATATAGCTCTGAATTATGATGTATTTTGTAAAGCACCACTCATCATATTTTATGCAATCAAACTGGTTTGCAACATGCGTATAATCACTGTCATTTAAAGCGCCACTGTGTTCAAATATTTTCTATATTGTTTTTTTTATTTTTTATATCTACATACAATAATGAGCAAAGTGTTTGTAGAAGGCAGAAAAATAAATAAATACAACCTTTACATTTTGCTTTATTTTCTGTTGCTCCCTGTTACTTTCTCAAGTGGGTGTGTCCTTGTAAAGTAATGAACTTCCCTGTAGTCCTGCTGAGAGGACAATAAATACACACAACAAATACATAAAAAGCTTACCTACAGCAATGAGGGCACCCAGGACCTGGAAAACTGAAGTTACACCTCAATTTCACTTGAAATACAAGAGTTTAGACACCCGAAAATCCCCTAAGGGAGAGAAAAAATGGGTGCTGGAAAAAATGAAAACGAGGCTACAGGACTCTAAAGACGCAAAACACCACCAAACACCTACGGATTTTCCGAAAAAGACGGACGAGATCCAACAAAAAGGATGCCAGATCAGCCACAGACGCGTACCACACATTAGGCGCCATTCTACAACACTAACTTACACAATTCGGAAGTACACAGCTACCCTAACGGGTTTGGCTCGCGCATGCACACTATTTACACTTACACAGCCCTCAAAACACACATTTTATGCTGCAGCAACATGAAAACAGATTGCCAGCTCTTCTGCACAATGCTTCCTGCATATATTACTTCAAAATAGGTAAAGTATATTAATTTATTATTTTATGAATTATTTCATTAGCATTAGCAAAAAAAACAATGCTCATAGCACACAAACAACGAACAGCCTCGCAATGAGCGCCGAAGCATCTTGGAACACCAACAAAATTAATCTCTCAACCAAACACCATTACCTGCCTTACAATCTTATTGCCATAATTTTTTGACAGGCAAGTCGCTAGTTAATTTATAATGTTCCAAAATATTATCTGTTTAGCAGAACTAATCTGTCTCTGTACGTTCTCCATCATTCTAAAGAACAGCAGCCATTGTAGAATTGCGCTCACTGATATTTCTCTATACACAATAACGTGAATTGTCTTGCTATATAATGATAGTTCTTATTTTTGGTTCTGTCATGAGCATAATATACTTTCAATACAGAAAATATTCAGCAAAAACATGTTGAATAATCATTATTCACTAAACCTATAAATCATAATTGCCCTTTCTGCCTCCACCCTCTATATTCAACATTATTCAAATGTTTCGGTAATGCTGGGTTTTTGAAAAATGCTGCGGTGTGAAAATATTTTATCTTTATCGTAAAACTCAAAGTTGTAAATTATGATTCATAATAGAGCTTGCTATTTCTGTTCTTTTCTTCGAATATGCACCCACAGTCCCTGACTCAAAAGAACCCACCTCACCCAACCTTTGCATAAAATGTTAACTTGCATGTGTTTTCATATTTTTATGATTTGGCGTTATAGTCCAATAACTTATATAGTATGAATTTTTCTAATATTAAACAACATTTTACTAACAGCATCAGTAATGACACTATAAGTTGTAAGTATTCAGATATGTAGTGATTCCATAGCTCTGCAGTCTGATGTAGAAATCCCCCCAGATTATATGAACAAGGGACACAAAAAATAGCAAAATGAAATGTAATTATGCCTTACCAGATTTGGCCACAAGGATGGTGGGGGCAGTGGCATTGAGAATTTAAACAAAGAAATTACATTTTGAGGGGCATTGCAGCACTCCCCCCCCACCCACCCAGAGCAGGGCCCCGGTACGTGGGCAGTAGATCCACCCTGTTTCTCGCCCTGGGAGTAGAGATGAATTGCACCACTCAGGGCCACACTTCTTTTTGTCTCTATAGACTTTATCCCCCCAAGATTTTGTCTGCCATCATTCTTTTTTCAATCAAACTGGTTTGCAAAATGCTTAAGCTCATAAGCTCACTGCTTCTTAAAGGACCCCTGTGTTCAAATGTTTTCTATATTGTTTTTTTTTTTTTAATAACTACATACAGTACAATGAGTTAACCTTAACATTTTGCTTTCTTTTCTGCTGATCGCTGTTACTTTCTCTAGTGGGTGTGTCCTTGTAAAATAATGAACTTCCTTGTAGTCCACTCACACCATGCAAGCAGATATTTTTATGTATTTAATTTCAGGGAAATGATCTCCTGAAGAGAAAATGTTAGATTCCACAACAGCATAATTGCTTATAAAAGCTAATAAATTAAAGTCTGTGTTCTTGTGCTTACTTTCTAATAACATGCTGCATGTATATAAATGTAGTTCTTCAAAATTGTAACACTTACAAATGTGACCACAGTGGTCCTTTAAAAGACTTGAAAGAAGGGCCTACTTTCCCCCAGATTGACTAAACATTGCAGGGACTGTGTAACAAGTTACTAAAGGCCTCGCCATCTATTTTCTACTAGTAACTTGCCAGTCATAAATGAGTTTCATAAGGTTATGTTCAATTTTCTGTGCTGTCCCTGTGTGCCCTCTCCCTCTCTCTGTGAGCCCTCTGTCTTTCTGTGTGCTGTCTTTTTTTCTGTGCCCTCTCTCTCTCTGTGTGCTCTCTCTCTTTTTCTGTGAGCCCTCTGTCATTCCGTGTGCTGTCTTTCTTTCTGTGCCCTCTCCCTCTCGCTGTGTGCCCTCTCTCTCTCTGTGAGCCCTCTGTCATTCCGTGTGCTGTCTTTCTTTCTGTGCCCTCTCCCTCTCTCTGTGCGCCCTCTCTCTCTCTGTGAGCCCTCTGTCTTTCTGTGTGCTGTCTTTCTTTCTGTGCCCTCTCTCTCTGTGCTCTCTCTCTCAGTGCACCCACTCTGTGTGTGTGTGTGTGTGTGTGTGCGTGCTCTCTCTCTCTGCCCTCCATCTCTATCTGTGTCCTCTCTGTGCCCTCTGTGTGCTCTCTTTCTCTCTCCCTCCCCCTCTCTCTTCCTTATTTATTATTCTTCCATTTCTATGTCTCTCTCCCTCCCTCTCTCCATCTCTCTCCTTCTCTCTCTTCCTCCCTTTCTATGTCTCTCTCCCTCCCTCTCTCCATCTCTCTCCCTCTCTCTCTTCCTCCCTTTCTATGTCTCTCTCCCTCCCTCTCTCTTCCTCCCTTTCTATGTCTTTCTCCCTCCCTCTCTCCATCTCTCTCCCTCTCCCTCTCTCTCTCTCTCCATCTCCATCTCTCTCTCTCCATTTTTTTACCCTCCCTGCCTCCCTCTCTCTCTCCCTGCCTCTCTTCCTCCCACCCTCCCTATCTCTCTCTCTTCCTCCCTCCCTCTCCCCCTTCATTTTGTGCCCACCGGTGGTACCATTATCATTGTAGCCCTCAATGGATGAGAAACTGTTTAAAAGAAAAAAATTAGTCTGAAACAGCAATTTTGGAAAAACAAGACCATAAAGAGAGCAGTAAATACTAAGAACAATCAAAAGTCTCTCAACTGCCACTTAAGAGACAATTTAGGAAGACATTAGAAATAAACTCTGGTGCTATAGAGTTCCCTCCAGCCTTATTGGCACTCTATTGGTAAAGATGAGCAAAAAGGCTATAAAAGGGGTCTTTGTTCTTTATCAGCTTGATCTTACACTGAAAAATTAGACAATTCTAACATTCACTGAGGTGAAATTACTCCAAAAAAAAACTGTGGCAATAATGGCACCCCTATAAATTCTTATAAACAAAATCTAATTGACATATTTTCCCATTCATATTTTACCTTCTAAAGAACGACTCTTTAGGAACTCTTAAGTAGTCATACACAGGCCAAACACTCATCACATATCACATATTATAATTGTCTAACTGCGATTCGTCGTCACGCTTGAGACGAATCGCAGTTTGACAATGATAAACTGCGCATTGCGCAGCAGTAGCCGCGCATGCGCAGAGCGCGGCACAAGCCGCGAGCAGATGGGAGAGTGGGGAAGCGGGGGGGGGAGAGGCACAGAGGGAGAGTGGGGAAGAGGCACAGAGGGAGAGTGGGGAAGAGGGAGAGTTGGGAAGAGGGGGGGGGGGAGAGGCACAGAGGGAGAGTGGGGAAGAGGGGGGGGAGAGGCACAGAGGGAGAGTGGGGAAGAGGCACAGAGGGAGAGTGGGGAAGAGACACAGAGGGAGGGGGGAGAGACAGAGAGGGATAGGTGGGAAAGAGACACAGGGGAGGTAGAGGAGGGGGAAAAGACACACGGGAGGGAGAACAGGGGGAAGATACACATGGGAGGTAAATGGGGGAGGAAGAGGGGAACAGACACAGGGGGAAGGGGGAAAGAGACACAGGCCAGGGGGGAACAGGCACAGAGGGAGAGGGGGAAGAGGCACAGAGGGAGAGGGGGAAGAGACACAGGGGGGAGAGATACAGAGGGTGAGGGAGGAAGAGACACAGAGGGAAAGGGGGGAAGAGGTACAGAGAGAGGGGGGAAAGAGGCACAGAGGGGGGGAACAGAGGAAGGGGTGAAGAGACACAGTGGCGAGACACACAGAGAGAGGCGGGGGAAGAGGCACAGAGGGAGAGGGGTGGAACACACAGAGTGGGGAGAGACAGGGAGGAAGAGGCACAGAAAGAGTAGGGGGAAGAGACACAGGGGAGTGAGAGGAGGGGGAAGAGACACAGGGGAGAGAGTGCAGGGGGGAAGATACACAAGGGAGGGAAATGGAGACACGAGGAAGGCCGGAACAGACACAAAGGGAGGGGAAAAGAGACACAGGCCAGGGGGGAACAGACACAGGGGAGGGTTGGGGGAGACACAGGGGGGGAAGAGATGCATGGGAGGGAGAAGGGGGAAAGAGACACAGGGGAGGGGTTTAGAGACATGGGAGGGAGAGGGAGGTAAAAACACAGGGGGGCAGGAGATACAAGGGAGGTAGAGGAGGCGGAAGGAGACACAAGGGAGGGAGAGGAAGGGGGAAATAAGACACGAGGGAGGAAGTAGACAGAGGGAGAGACTCGCAATGAGCTCCAAAGGGGCTCATTGCAAGGCCCGTGATGAGCGCCAAATGAGCGCTAAATATTTTTTCTTCTTTAAATATATTTACCTAATTGAAAGGTTTGATTTCTCATATTTAAGTGTAAGATCAAGCTGATAAACAACAAATGAATTACCCAATAGCCATTTTGGCTCATATTTACCAATGGAGCCAACCATTCTGGATGCCACTGTATGGTAGATAGACCATGCATGGTTTCCATTGTTGATGTGATAAAACATAGAAACTCTGCAAATCCCTCATTGCCATGTGAAATACTTTGAAATCTTGCAATGGTTGCACTTGTAGGTAATTAAAACCAAGTAATTTCCTAACAGTAACAAACTTGATTTTCTTCAAGATTAATCCGGACTGACCACAGAAAACAGAGACCATCAAAACTATCAGCCTTATTAAATTGTGATTCGGCCAATTGAATAGGGCTCTATATAAGCACAGAGCATATTTTTTTTTACAGAAGGTTTTAGTTAGTGAACTTCTATCCAAAAGCCAGGTCTTCACTAACTAAAAACTGTAAAAAAAAATATGCTGGAGGTGTTACCCCAGTTTCACAAATGATCTATCATATATTTAAAAATAATATGTTTTAGGCATATCAAAACAAGGCTTTTTCTTAAAAATGAGTAATTAAAGGATTAGAAAATCTGGATTTACTTGATGCCATGTGTAAAACTATCCCTGTAATCTTCATTTAATTAGAGTCTTTAGTGAATGTATCATCTTCAATATATAATTGCCATATTTAATTTACACTTCACATATTTCTAGAGAAATGGTTTTCGCTTCTGGAAATGCATTGAGCTGCACGATAATACTGGATGAGATTAGGGCACGATAGGCCCCCCCATCTCTTATGTCTAGTCATTATCTGTTTCACTATTCTATGCAGTCTGTATTGCCAAATATATTGGAAAATTACTTTTTGGAATTGTCTTAGTTCTTTTTCCAGGCATCTAACTGGTAGCGATCGGAACAAAAAAGAATTTTCGGTAACAGATTCATTTTTACAGAATGTATCCGTCCTAGCCAAGATAATTTGTGTTTGGACCATGAGTTCATGTCATTCTTTTATTGTTTGATAAGAGGTTCATAATTGAATTTGTAAAGATCCCCCAAGTTTCTTGTAAGATTAATCCCTAGGTACCTAATATTGGCCATGTAATATAATTTTCTCTTAGAAAAGTCTCCTCTCCCTGAGTTAAATTCACCGCTAATACCTCTGTTTTGGTCGCATTTAATTTAAGACCTGATATTAAACTAAAACTGTCAACTATTTCAAACAGAGCCGGGATCGATGTTATGGGATTGGTGAGTGTACATAGTACATCATCCGCAAACCAGCTACTTTTGAATTGTACTGGGCAAGCCTGCATTACCTTTACCTGGGCAGATGTCCTGATCTTCTGGGCCAGAGGCTCCACTACCAGGGCAAATAGTAGCGGAGAGAGCGGGCATCCTTGTCTAGTGCCCCTCTGTATATCTATAGTTTCATTGTTCTGACCTGACACTTTAATTTCCGCCTTTGGTTTCTTATAAAGTTTTTGAAGCAGTTTATAAAAGTGTTTGTGAAACCAAACTTTGCTAGCACCTCCCATAAGTAGGGCCACTCTACAGTGTCGAAGGCCTTTTCTACATCAAGGGCCAACATGCACAAGGCAGAGCGTTGTTGTTGGGCCATATAGATTAGGTTAGTTACTTTGCGAATATTGTCCCCCGCTTGCCTATGGGGGATGAAGCCTACCTGGTCTTGGTGAACCAGCTTGGGGAGGAATCTTGCTACCCTGTTGGTCATAATCTTTGTCAATAGTTTTAAATCAATATTGAGTAATGATATGGGTCTGAAATTTTTCACTTCCAGTTTATCTTTACCCTCTTTTGGAAAAAAGACCAAATTGGCTTGGTTAAATTCCTCTGGTATTGATTTGCCCTCAAGAATATAGTAATAGAAAGTAGTTAAGTGTGGGGCTAGGATGTGTGAGAAGGTCTTATAATATTGTGCCTTAAATCCATCCGGTCCAGGGGACTTGCCCACCTTCGCATCCTGTATAGCCTGTTTCACCTCCTCTAGTGAGATTTTGGAGTCAATTAAGCAATTGTCCTCCTCCGTCAAGCTGGGGAGTTCACATGAATGCAAGAAATCCCTTATGGGGGCTTCTGTTGTTGAGCCTTGGGAGGTGTACAGTTTACTATAAAAGCTTTTAAACACTTCCTGAACTTTCTTGGGGCTAGATGTTATTTGTCCTAGTGTATCTTTTATCTGATAGATTTCCGATTGGGCTATTTTATTTTTCAGTTTGTTGGCTAACATGGTATCTGTCTTATTCGCCCTAGCGTAGAATCTCTGGCCCGTAAAACGCAAGGCTCTTTCAGTCTTTGCTGACAAAATTTGATCTAATTCCACTCTCACTGATTCTATTTGTTGTCTTAATGCTTTCGTCGGGCTTTGTTGATTCATCTTTTCTAATGTCGTAAGTTTTTCCTTTGCTAACCTTTCTTTTTGGCTTTGTTGTTTTTTATGTTGGGCTGCGATTTGTATACAAGTCCCTTTAATGCAGGCTTTATGAGCCAGCCATACCCAGTCTGGAGTTATATCTCCAGTCATATTTTCTGCAAAGTATGAGTCCAAAGCCACTGCTACTCGGTCTCTCAGGTGAGGTTGGGCTAAGAGCATTTCATTTAATCTCCAGCCTCTGGCACCCCCCAGGGTTCCCCCCAGTTGAATTGTGAGGCAAACATAAGAATGGTCTGACCAAGATCAATTATATTTGTCCCTATTAGAAATGTATCTATTCTCGAATAAGTTTGGTGTACTTTGGAGAAAAATGTATACTCCCTATCCATAGGGTGGCTCTCTTTCCATATATCTGTCATCTGTAGTCTCCTTGGTTGAGTTTGTATTAGGTCTATTTTTTTGGAAAATTTGTCTCCCATAGAAGTCCCTGTACGATCCAGATCAGGCCTAAGCACTCAATTTAAGTCCCCCCCTAAGATAATGTGTCCTAATTCCTTAGTTCCTAAGTGACGAAGTAGTCGTAAGAGACAGTTGTGAGCGGATGAGTTTGTAGAGTATAATGAAATAAGTGTAGTTCTGGTATCATGTATTGTGCCTGTCAATATAACAAAGGTCCCTTCCGAATCAATAGTCTTATTACCAAGAATAAAGGGGAAATCCTTGTGCAGCAGCCTTTCTTGAGGCCTGTGTGGTAGCATATATATGAGGATAATTTCCGTGCATAAACTTTGGGATACCGTTCAGCTTGAAATTGGTTTCCTGGAGGAAAATAGCTGCCGGATTATGAGTTTTATATGTTAGGAAGGCTTTCCTTCTCTTAAAGGGTGAGTTGAACCCCCTGATGTTGTGAGTTATAAAAGTGTATCCTACTCTAGTCATCTGTCCCAGGGAGAGAGAAGAGTATAAAAATAGTACTCACTTTTAAAGCCAATGATCCCTGGACTTTCGAGAAAGCTGGACCAAGGAAGACCTTCCTTCCCGCACCTTGTAAATTTCGATTCTGTGTTACTGCCAAAAAAAGTTACTAACCAGAAAATTACAACAGTATTTTCAACTAAACTAAAACTTTTCATGTGTCTGAGGACACTTGTGCTCATCCCCCACCATCCTTGAAGATGTATCTTTGTAATTCTGGCCTGAGTAGAGAGAGCCTTCTCTGTCTCCGCCATGCCAGTATGAGGAATGCACAGTATGTAGAACTACGTTAGGCTGCTATAATTTCCCCCCTTAAACGTCTTTTGTTTAATCACCATAGGGTCCCACCTTTAAAAAAAAAATTTTTTTTTTATTATTATATATATTTTTTTTTTATATTTCCCTACTACCCCTGCCTTTTTCCTCAAATAGTTTCCCCTCTTCTATAGTAGTTTCTAATGTTCCCAGCCTTCTGCTGTTTATTTCAAACCCTCCTATAATTAATAGTATTGTTTATATGGTATACCCTTTTAACTGTTTAGAAGTCTATTGATAAGCAAACCTCTTTATCCTTAATCCTATTGATTAGATCTTCTAAATAAAAGTCTCTATAGCTTTAACAGTCCATACATCGGGAATAAAAAAAAAATCCTTTTGTCTTCTCTGAACCGTCCATATTCCCTATGCCAGGGCCTTATTAATAGAATTGTTTATATGGTATACCCTTTTAACTGTTTCGGAGTCTATTGATAAGAAAACCTCTTTATCCTTAACTCTATTGATTAGGTCTTCAGGATAAAAGTCTCTATAACTTTAATAATCCAAGCATTGGGAGTATAAAGTCTCTTGGTTTTCTCTGAACAGTCCATAATCCTTATGCCAGGGTCTGGTTAGGTCAAGATCACCCTGCTTATACTCTCGGAGGAGGTTCTTCAGTTATAAGCCCTGTTTTACGCCTTTGTGGGAGCGGAGTGTCTTGCCACTGTCTCTTTGGGCTCCTTCATGGGGCATCTTGTTGCCGCAAGCCTTGTTCCGTTGTTGTAATTAATCCTAAGTTTTGTAGTATTCGCATAAACTCTTCTAGTGTTTTAATAATATAAGAAGTTACTTTCACCTGAAACAGAAGTACAAAGGGAAATCCCCATCTGTATGCGATCTTGTGTTGTTGTAGAACTGTCAGAGCTGGTCTCATTTGTCTTCTTCTCAAGAGGGTGTTGGGGGCTAAGTCCGCATATATCTGTAGTACAGAGCCATCTGGACCTTTAATTTCTTTGCATTTTCTTGCAGCTCCCATTATAGCATCTCTGGCCCTCTGACGATGTAGCCGTATAATCACATCTTTGGCAATATTAGGAGCTAATGTAGCCCCCAGGGCTCTATGTGCCCTCTCAATTTCCCAATCGGCCTCTGGTAGTGTTGGGGTCAGAGAATTAAATGTGGCTTGGATGTAGGGTATGAGGTCCGTCACTGCTCGGGGTATCCCCCTTAGTCTCAAATTATGTCTCCGTCTCCGATTATCCATATCCTCTAGCTTCTAGGCCATTTCTGCCATTTGCAAGGAATGTTCTGTTATAGCCGATCCCATCTGGTGTTGAGTTTCTCCAATATCATCCACCAGAGTTTTTAAGAGATGGGTCCTTTGACCCAGATCATGGAACTCTTTTGTAAGCTCATTCTTGACGCTGTCTAATTTACTTTGCATAAGTTCCGCTATCTGCGCCATGGACTTTGCAGATATGTCCATTGAGGTATTACTATTTTGTTCCATTTCTGATTCAGAAGGTCCTGAATCTGTTGGGTCATTATCTGAAGTTTGTTTTTGATTGGCCATAGATACTTGGAAATGTTCTTTAATATTTTTGGAGAGTTCTGACCGTTTGGGCTTAACCATGATTCCAGCTCAGAGATAGATCTGTACTATCAGTGTCGCAATTCTTTATCACTATTTATATCTGAATGCAGTGTTTTAGCCAACAGTGACGGCCTTGATATTGGAGCCCCCTGAGCGCAAGATTCTTATTATTTACTGTTTCCACATTATATAGTAATTCTGGGCTTCTGTGTGTGTCTTGAGGTAGTGGCACATTTATATATTTAGTAGGTGGGACCCAGGTTTGCAGCCATGTTTTAAGCCATGTTTATGATCTCATCTGCCAGCTTCTTCTCGCCTCTGCGTCCCTCCATTGGGGCTAAATTTCTTATTGACAGCTGTTGAAAGTTATAGTTCAGTTCTGTGGAGGCTTATGTCTCTAGGTTGTGAGTGGTGACTCAGCTGTTTTTTTTCCTTTTTCATTCCCCTCCAGGGTGCCTGTGTAACGGCCACTTTTATTATGCCCTTAAGGGCCTGTGTGTTACAGTGCCTGCCTTCCTTCCTTCTCAATGTAGTAGGATTTTTAAAGGGCTAAAAAATGGGAGTTGGCAGCCCAAAATAAGGTTTATATTATAATAACAAGCTTACCATGCCCTGGACTGTTACAGCTTTGCACTTTTCAATATTTATGAAAATAACGTAGTTATTAAGTCGTTTATAAGTTTTGCTTAAAAAGACACTGTCACTATAATAAAAAACATATTTCTTCTTAAATGGCAATAAAAAGTGACTCTACATTGTTCTAAATGTTTTTCTCTACAAATAATAAGTCCTGAGATATTCTGTATTTATTGTGGCACATTATTTTTTATATATGCAGCTCAGTATGCTAATCACTGTGCTTGACAAGGATGGGGACAGGAACTGGCTGCATTATAAAAGTGGGGGGTATGTTGTGCTTGCTCGTTTACAAAAACAGCTTGTACCTGTTTAGAACATCAAAGCTAATTAGTATCTGTGAGTCTCACATTTGTATAATAATCCCGCACAAATAATGGTGAATATTTCAGTATTGAATACTTTAGAAAAGAATGACTAACTCAACGGATGGTCTGTTTTCCTGGCTCTCTAAGAAGATTGTTATACAAATGACTTGATTTTGACCTTCCAGATTCCCTGTAAGAGTGCTAATGGATCAACGGTTACTCAGATAGGGCCTCATTTAATTGCGATTTGGCCAATTGAATAGGGCTCTATATAAGCACAGAGCATATTTTTTTACAGAAGTTTTTAGTTTGTGAACTTATATGCAAAAACTAAAAACTTCTGTAAAAAAATATGCTATGTGCTTGTATAGAGCCCCATTCAATTGGCCAAATTGCATTTGAATGAGGCCAAAAGTATTTAATCCATCCATTATCTGTTGGTTTTCCTTTGCTCTGGCAGGGTGTCTGGTAATTTTAATCATGTGAGTTTATATAGTGGTTTTACTATTATGTGACTGCATTTACATATTTTGGGCTTTACAGATACTTTTAGCTGGTAATTTTGGTAGACAACAAATCGCACAAAACATTGCTGGAAATGCTGCCCTGTTTCATTGCAGTGCTGCAAAGAGAAGATGAGAATTTAAGCTTAAAGGGACTCTTCTGTCAAACAGTTTTAGTTTTATATACAATTATTATAAATTCCATTATTACCTCATCAGTGTGATTATGATATAGAATTTACACTTTGCTTACTTTTAGGAAGTCTCCAGAGTAAAAGATTGTCACCCTACCCAGCTTCCCTCTTTCCTATACTCTCTCATGTGGTGGCATGTTGAACAGTTGTGACTTAAAGCCACATCAACAGGGTCATTGAAGGTGTGGGGAGGCTTCTTATACTAGAAGGTGAAATATAGCTTTGATGGACTCATAGTGGACTGGCACCCCTATACCCAACGACATCACCTCTCTGGTTCCTACTTTCCTGTCAAAGAAGCATACATGACTACATCTTTGCCCTAGTACATCGAGGGGTGGGGTAGGGTGAAGTCATCCACGTGTACCTGGGCAGTCATTGGGCCCCGACTAGGAGGTAGGACTAGTGGAATATTTGTTGCGTATAATAATAAGTAATCCCACCTCATGGTATGGGTTACAAATAAGTTATTGATGCCAACAAAAGTGTGCTAGTTTTGGAAGCACATAATTGAGTTGTTGTTTTTTGGGGGGGTTTTCGCCTCTTCAATTATATTTTGAATGTCTTTGAGTTGTCTTAAATTGATCTCCAGATCCGGGTGCTGAAAACCAAAAACCTTTCCTCTGATCAGAGCCTCACCTGACTAGTAGGACTATAGTACTTGAATGAGTTTTTGATCCCTTTCTATGTTAAGCTCTTTCTTAGATACACACTTGAGAGTAGAATGGTTTAAGTATGTAACGTGACCTTAACTGAGTGCATAGTATGTTTACTTATGGTTTATTTTGCCAAAGTTATGGCTTGAATGGGTTTAAAAAAGGAAAAAATGTGAGCTATTGTTTATAACCTTTAAAAAGTTATAACACTGCAAGAAATGTAAAGAAACACTGACAGTAGCCACATTGTACAACAATTTATCATTTCCAAGAAATGTACTTTGTGCCATATGTATTATCTAAACTGCTTGTTTTAGCTGCTTTCTCAACTGCCAGTGGCCTTGTAGACCAGATGAGAGTTTCATTAATCATATTGAAAACACTGGATAGCTTAATATGATTTTATATTAAGTAAATGAAATTCAGTGTGTCTTAAGTTTTTATTTTCTAATATTAATTTACCCAACTATCAAGTGAAGTCCATTAAAGAGCATAATGTGAATATAGGACTGCTCTGGTGCTTTAAGAATTGCGTATATTATTAACTGAAAGTGAGGTGCTTAGCAATAGATATATTTTTCAATAACTTGATTAACTAAAGAAATTTTGTTGGCAAACTCTTAATCAATTTATCCACAACGAACAGAGGTAAACCACTAAAAAAACATGTACAAACGTGTGAATGATTAAATAGTACCCTAATTATTCAAATGAAAAGTTTATGTAGATTTTTATGATAAAATTACAATAGGATAATTCTGGCAAACTATGATGTTACTATGAGAACCAAACTTAATAGTGTGACAACCTGTATGTTGAATGGGGTATGATAAGAGCCTATTGCCCAAACCTTTCCCCACAGGTTTGCCCAGTTCGTTTTACTTACAAACCCTTAGGTTAGACTGAGAGATGTCGGTGGTCTTGTATAGCATAAAGATCTTTCTAAGTTCTGAAAAGAACTTACTCTAGCAATCAGTATTCCAGCATCAATAACAAAATCCACACATTAATTATGTAAACCAGTTATAACATAACATTTATTGAAAAAACAGACATATTTATACCACACTGTTAGCAAGGAAAAGCCAATCAATTTAAATGTGCATCCATGGATACCCCAATCACATTCTAGCTCATGTTATCACCCATGCCTGAAGGTCTAAGACAATCACCCATTGTTTTCCCTTGGCACCACTGTATCCTTGGTGGGGGTGGGGGAGTGGGGTAATTACACACAATAGGCAAAGACACCAGTGTAAGGCTTGTGATAATGGAGAGAGATACTTGTGTCATGTGACTCCTCTCTACGGTATTGCACAGCTGGTGCCTTGGCATGCTACAGCCAAGACAAATAGGATCACTCTTTACTATTTGAAGACAGTATTCAATATCCGTTCATTAAAAAGAGATAACAGGTTGTACTGATTATATCTAAGCTGCTATTTCTCTGTGTGGAGCAAAGCTACAATGTTACACAAGCCTAACTGTTCTATAGAGAATGAGGACATGACACTTTTAATTAGATCTGAATGAAGGTTAAATGTGCCCAATATTTTAATAAAAATCAGCTTCTGGTAGGGAAATACATACATACATCAGCAACTGTACTGTATATAAATTGTCCGAAAAGTCTTTGTTCTGGAAAATGCGATGGTGGATGTCACTGACCTTGAATCTACCCCTTTCCGTATCCTTATAAGAGTTATTTTATGTTTTTTATACTTGTTTGTTGCATGGTTAACATATAGGATTGGAAGTTAGTCGGGTATAAGGGCATGTGATCACTTCCTATATGTAATAAAGGTCAAGCCCAGGAAGTGATCCATGACTCCATTAAAAGCACCCCTGAGCATAGGCCCAGACGGGGCCAAACTTCAATTTTTTGCGAATCTCTCCCCTTCCACGCTTCAAAAACGGAGGCTGATGAAGCCTGCCCTGGAAGTCCTTCTCCGCCATGACATCAGGTACCGTTGGGGATTCCCATTTGCCCTAATTTTCTCAGTGGGGAGCACCCAGTATACAACGCGTTCTCTAGAAGACTGCCAAGAGCTTCTAGAGAGTCTGGATCTTACTGGGGGGGACCCGACTTCGACATCACCAGCATCGGCAGCTTTATCTCTCCCGAAAAGACAATGGTCGGAAGTGACCAGGCAAAAGAGGCCCACTGACCAAGCCTCAAAAATCACTCATAGGCGTCCCACCCAGATCATGGACTCGTAAATGCAATAACTCAGTTAATGCCATCTCCAGAGACTTTCAATTAGGCTGGTCCGCTTGAAAAGGCAACAGGCTACCAAAGACTTATTTCGGCATCCACAGGAGTTACAAGGGCTTAAAAACACCATACCAAAATTCCTTGGTAGAGACTAACATGGAAGTTTCCTGGAACTGACCTAGCCTTTTCTCAGGACATTTTATTTTTCTTACTTTTTTACTTAGGTCCTCTAAGGAGCCTGGGGCCCTAAGCGGGGCCATGTCAACCAAAGACTTTTGAAATGTTGCTAACCCATGTTCTGTTTTCCTTCCTTTTTTAGCAGGTTTTAGCTGACTGATAAAGTTATAAGTTTTAATTTACATGCAGATAGTATAGTCAGTCCGTCAGGATCCTTCCTCACTGGACCGGGTCTAAAGGTTTACTCTGCTTTTAGTTCAGATAGAAAATTAGGTTGTTAATGCTTAAATAAGCTATTCAAGGTTCTGGCTTTATTCTGTTTCCTTAATGCTTCTCTAGATTACCTTTGCCTGTCCTTGCTGGCGGGAATTGGAGCAGGGGCCCTAGTGTTCTGAGAGGGTAGAATGCTTAAGACAGGGCGGGTGGTCTTGGGACAGCAAGACCTCTTGACAACAATTGTACTTTCTTCCCTTTGTGTTCTCTTCACTGCTGCTCTTCTCTTTGTCACCTATCAGCTTGGGTTCTCTTGCCCCTATACTCCCCCTTACTGTCTAACTGGAACCTGCCACTTAGTGCTTCCTCATACTTGTTATCTCTCCCTCTATGGCTGTCTAGGGGATTTAGAACCAAATCAGGGTTCACTCTACATAGCTGGGGTAGAGGCGGCGGCCTGTCTGCTGGACAGTGGGCCAAGCTGCCTGGCATCAGAGAGTGGAGGACCTCTGGTACTATTGGAACGGATCTCTTTTCAGCCTAGTGAGTTGGGTTCTAACAGCTCTGAGACACTACCAGACTTGTCTGGTACTATCTTGCCTCCTGTAGATCTCTTGGGACCGCACCTGTACTACTTATACTCATGCCTCTTTTACCCCCACAGAGCTAAACATACTGGACCTCTTCTTGGCCGGGCTCAACCACTCCTATCCCCAAGAGGGGGAAATCCGCTCTGCACTCTCTCCTTGGCGCTCCTCCGGATGGGTAAGGCTACGCTAATGCATCAGATATATACACCTCTAGTTTACCCATGACCACACCGATGACAATACTTACCCATAATGTGAAGGGTTTCAACTCCCCCTTCAAGCGAAGGAAGGCTTTCCTTTATTATAAGACCCTTAACCCCATGGTGATCTTCTTACAGGAGACACATTTTGCCAGGAATAAAGTCCCAACCTACCTTGACAAAAATTATCCTCATTTTTATTACTCTACCCAGGTCTCCAAAAAAGAAGGAGTTGCAGTTTTGCTCCATAAGAGCCTCCAATTTCAATTAACAACTAAGATAGTGGACCGGGAGGGCTACTACATCATTTTAAAGGGGACGATTTTGGGTTCTCCAGTTTCACTGGCCTCCTTCTATGCCCCTACGAAAACACCACATAAGACCCTGATCAGATTCTTAAGGGTTCTGGAGGGGGGAGAATGGGGCAAACTAATTATAGGAGGGGACTTTAATCTGGTATTAGACCCAGTGGCAGATAAATCTAAACCTCCACAAGAAGATCGCTACTCCAAAAAAAACAGGCAAATCTTAAAACTTCTGCACTCCTTAGACCTAGTTGACGCCTGGAGAGGTCTGCACCCAAGAGGGAGGGATTTCACTTTTTATTCCCCCACCCACGGGACTTATTCGCGTATAGACACAATATACATATGTAATTCGCTTCTAGATAGCTCAAACAAAGCGGATATAGTTCCGTGCACTTGGTCGGATCACGCGGCGGTCATACTTGAGGTAGACCTGGGAGTTCAATCTCGGATGCCCTATACCTGGAGACTTAATGAATACCTGGTATCGCAATCCGGATTCCAGGAACAAACTGAGAGGGAGTTGGCAGAATTTTTCGAGTCCAATGCGGGTGGGGAGACAGGGGCGGGATGGGTTTGGATGGCGCACAAAGCCTACATCAGGGGGGTGTTTATCAAGCTAGCCTCCCAACATAGGAAACAGAACAGGCTAAAAGAAAAGGAGCTAACAGAGAAACTAACTCAGTTAGAGCGGCAACATCAGCTTTCTCCCTCGATAGCCTTAAGGAAACAGATAGATAGAACCAGGCTAGAGCTGGATAGTATACTGACCATAAAAACGGATAAGGCATTAAGGAGGACTCAACATTTGTTTTATGCCAAGGCGAATAAACCTGACAAGCTACTAGCAAGGAGTTTAAAAACTAAATATGCCCAAGCCAGGGTATCCCAAATCAGAAATAGGAAGGGGGATCTCACCTACAGCCAAAGCGAAATTCAGGAGGTCTTTAGGGATTTCTATCAAAATATTTACTCCACTCAGAAATTGGCCCCAGAGAATGTTATTCATTCCTATCTAAACTCCCTTGATTTGCCCCAGATTTCACCTTTGGACTTACAAAACTTGAATAAAGATGTTACTGTCAAAGAAATTCTAGATGCCATTAAAGAACTGAAGCTAGGGAAGTCCCCCGGCCCGGATGGGTTCACTAACATCTATTACAAAAAGTTCTCAGAAATTCTGGCCCCACATTTATGTAGTCTATTCAATTCAATTCTAAGAGGAGAGACGACTCCCCCTGAGCTGAACCATGCGGACTTGACGCTCTTCCCTAAGGAAGGCCGAGATCCAAAGGAAGCTAAAAATTATAGACCAATCTCGCTTCTTAATGGCGACGTTAAACTGCTGGCCAAAATTTTCTCCCAGAGGATCTCAATTTTCCTACCCGCCTTAATACATAAGGACCAATCAGGCTTTATTCCAAACAGGCAGACTAGTGACAACATTAGGAGGACTCTAAATGTTATTCATTTGGCTAGGTCTAGAGGTCTCCCTGTGTGCCTGCTCGCATTGGACATCGAAAAGGCGTTTGATACCCTGGAATGGCCCTTCCTATTCGCCACTTTGGCAAAGTTTGGGTTCAGAGGAAACTTCCTAAACCTATTGCGTACATATTATACACTTCCCAGGGCCACACTAAAACTGCCTGGTTCCCATACGGCCAGCATTAAAATCGAGAGAGGTACGAGACAGGGCTGCCCTCTGTCTCCTCTTCTTTTTGCTCTGGCCATTGAGCCTTTGGCTCAAGCGATCAGAGCTAACTCCTCTATAGAGGGGGTGCGGGTGGGGCACCAGCATCTAAAGTGTTCCTTGTTTGCTGATGACCTTCTCTGCACTCTCTCGAATCCTAGCTCCTCCGTAGGCGCCCTGATGGACACGATAGGGGTCTATGGCAACTTGTCAGGCTTGAGGCTAAACCAGGACAAGACAGAAGCTTTGAGTGTTGGGATCCCTTTGGATATTCTGAACCACCTGAAGGGAATTCACAAATTTCTATGGCCCCCCTCACACATCAAATATCTAGGGATTAACTTGACCAACTCATTAACTAATATGTATAAGGCTAACTATCCACCTCTCTACAGGACTCTGCGGAGAGACCTGGAAAACTGGAATAAACGGCATATCTCATGGACGGGTAGAGTAGTCATGGTTAAAATGAACATATTGCCGAGGCTGCTCTATCTTGCCAGGACGCTGCCAATCCAGGTAAATAATACAGAATTGGCCCGCTTCCAGACGCAAGTATTTCGGTTTATATGGAGAAATAGACCCCCTAAGATAGCGAGAAAAACGATGTTTGTACATAAATCCAAGGGGGGCCTATCTTGTCCTAATTTCCTGAATTACTTCAGAGCAGCCCAGCTTGCCTCTGTCCCCCTAGCTCACTCCATTCCACTCCAACCAAACTGGGTCTTTGTAGAGGAGTTGCAGATGGCCCCGCTTACGTGGGGTATTATCCTGTGGGCTCCAGGTGCAAGCGCTTTCTACTCTAGAATACAGAATCCCATAACTAAATTTACACTAAGAGTTTGGATCTGGGCTAGGAGGAAATACAAACTAACTCACCCGGTATCTCCCCTCACATCAATCTTTACATCACCCTCCTTATCAACCACCATCACTGCAGAGTCCAAGGAATATTGGACTTCGCATGGTCTAGATAAACTGGGGGCTTGGTTTGAGGGAGGTTTGATGAGAACTTCAGAATCTATGATTAGGAACTTTGAGGTACCACACCGGGAACTTTTTAACTACATTAAAATAAGAAGCTGGATTGAAGAGATACAAAGAACCCATGGGCCCCCGAGGGACTCTTGGATGTCGGTAGTGTGTAAAAGTGAGGTCCTGTCCAAAGGAATTTTAGGGTCAATATACAAAATCTTCAATAGTCCACCAAGCACTTGGAGGCCTTCCTTTGTTTCGAAGTGGGAGTGGGACCTAGGACAAAATTGGGATGGGAATAAATGGGCTGAATCCTTATCGAACCTATCTAAGGGTTCATTTAATTATAGTTTGTTAGAAACCTCTCTTAAGATTTTACACCGGACATACACAACTCCAGTTCGACTAAATAAGATATCCCAAACAATCCCAGATAGATGTTTTAGGGGGTGCCAAGGTAGGGGAGACTTTATACACACCTGGTGGAGCTGCCCTAAGGTATTTAAAATTTGGTCAGAAACGACCAGTCTAATCTCAAGAACACTCAAAACCCCACTCCAACCATCAATAGCAGTCTGTCTCCTGGGAGCTCGCTTCTCAAAACTGGGAAGGGAGGGGAATAAATTGGCCCAATTGATATTTCTAGCAGCTAAGAATACCATCGCAAGACGATGGAAGAGCAGGGACATTAATTTCCAGGAAGTAACAAACAAAATAAATTTTATTTGCATCAATGAGAGGATGACCCACATCATATCAGATACACATCACTGCTTCTTGGAGGTTTGGGAACCCTGGATCTTATTCACAAATAGTAATATATAACAACTAAGTTAAGGGAACACATTAAAGAAGCCATTCCTGTTGAGCGGCTGAGGAGTGGAGTGTGGAGCGGACGGGAAGAAATGGTGAGAGGACCCTGAGAGATATCTCTTCAGTATTCCAGAGGTACAGGGGGGAGGAAGGTTACCTTAAGATTGGTTGAACGGGGAATTGCTGGGGGAAGACACTCCACCATATGTTTTGTACAATGCTACTTGTTTTCTCTCTACTTTATTTTTCTTTTATCATATTTCTTGCTGCTCTGGTTCATCTATGGAAATGTGAATTTCTGCAATTTGAACAATGTGACCTTATAAGCTGTATATATTGCTGAATCTAAAGAAACTAATGTGAATATATTTGGACAGAATCACCAAAAATACGAAAAAAGAGTTGTAATGGAGTTTTTATTTAAATGGAATGGTTTCACTATGTTAGCAATACGATGTTAGTTATAAGACAACTTTTGGTCTATGTTTTTCATTATTCTTTTTTGTCTTGTCTTTGCAATTCCAGAACTTCTCAATAAAATTTATGTTATAAAAAAAAGCACCCCTGAGAATATGTATTTTATCTGAATCTTCTGCTGTGATTTTCCTCCCTTCCTACCGCAGGTTGAGTTTCTCTAGCCTCCCAGTTGGCTAACTGGCCAAGGTTCATCTCTACATGACCAAAGTGGTTTCGTAGTAGTGGGCAGGGACTAGACTGACCAGCCATGCTGGCTTCATGAACTCCCCATGTATTTCTTCATAAGGCATCATTGCTGCTAATTCCACTGGTGTAGGACCCTTCCTGTAGCATAGAGAGGCCGTAAATTCAAAGATGATCTAATGTTTATGTTCTGTAAATGTTTAAATTAATGTATTAGAGAGGTATAAAGGCCCCCGGTAAAATACATTGGGTATGTTCTGTTGGAGAAGACATTCTATCATAGCATATTGGTTTATTTGGGCAAATACTGTTGGTGTATGCTGCTTTCATTCATCTGCGGATATCTGACGTTCTGCTTCAGAGGTTCCAGAGTGTCTAAAGTGGTTCCCCATATATAGCTACAGTCTAACGGGCAGTACTCTTCACAAGACTCGCAGAACTGAGTTCTTTTAATGTAACATGTCTGTTGTATTGTCATGCCTTAAGTCAAATACTGTTAATGCATGAAATGCAATACTCAGTAGTATTCCCTTGCTGAACTTACTATATCATAGGTCTCAAATTTTCAAGTGTTAGATGGTAGCACATGTTAAAAAAGGAGGAACTGGAGGAAAGTGGTACATGGCTTGACAACAGGGTTTTGTCTTTAAATGTTGGCCTGTCCTTCAATTGCCCTGAAAATAGGGACACATAGACATACTACTTTCTAGCTTTATCGCAAACTGAGTAAGATTCACACTTTACAATGTAATATAACACATGGACTGGTTTACTATTATGTATGATTATTCCAGATTCATATTGTCACTACATAAACAATATGATGTAGCTTCCTGATTATGCTTTGGTTAGTCACTGTGATATAACTTCGTTTTAATGTCACATCCATTGTCCATGTACATAATGATGTAACCTATTGTTTATACCACATGTGGCTGATGTCTACATTAAGAATGGTGTAACTTCCTCTTTATGCCTTTGACCACTATCTGCATAAATAATTATTATGTCACGTTTAGTATGCAACATTTTTTCTCCAAAATTGGCGTTAAATTTCACTTTCTTTGGTTGGCATGAAAATTACTCATGTAGATTCATACATTTTGCATTTCTTTCCACAAACTAGGCTTGAGCGTGTGGAACTGGTTGTCATAGGTGCAAATATTCACAATTAGGGTGCTGTAAATCTTGAGAGTCCACTCAGTAGGACCTTGGAGAACTGCAGGAGAATGCCTGCGATGTTGTAAGATTGAGGAAGTTACATGTTGTTGGAGGACTATGGTAATCTTATAAGTAATACAGAAAGCAAGCAAGAAAATACAAAACATCTCAACTGGGAATCAATAATTATGAGAATAATTACATGGGCCCTCATTCAATTGCAATTTGGCCAATTGAATAGGGGTCTAAATAAGCACATAACATATATATATATTTTTTTTTAATTCTTTATTTTTGCACACGATAGGCAATGCAAGGCTAATACATTTTAGAGGCTTGCGCAGAAGCCACAATAATAAAAGGCATACTTATGAACATAAACCTTTGCATCAGCCTCTATGACAAGCCACTTTATAGATTCCATATAACTTGCTCCCCATGGAGGATTTTTTTTTTTTTTTTTTTTAATTCATTAATAACTTCTTTATTTTCCCATAGCCAACCTTAAAGTGCAGTTTTGTGACAAAGCTAAGGCTTGCGCAGAAGCCACTGTACATATGCATAGACTTGTCAAGATCCAGGCTTACGCATAAGCCTTAATAGAGGTACATACTATGCAAAGTATGAAAAAACAATACTCTACACATTATAAACATGGTTATTAACACTTCCAATCACCTCAGTGGTTTATTTGCTATTCTATGCTTCTATCACATCAACCCTATGTGGCTATCAATTTGAGTACATATGTTACTTTGATTGGTATGGTTTTAGATAATAATTAACTAAACATTATTCAACAATTCTAACCAGAATCGATAGGTATAACATAAATAAAACTAACCATTTCGCTTAGTGATATGGTAGATCTATGCATCCATGCTCGCAGCCCGGACGAGGGTCTTCTTGTGTCCCCCCACCACCTTCCCCTTGTAAGTGCATGTTTCACTTGTCTTGGTATTGTTCCCACAACTCCCAAATTCTGTTAAATTTTTTAGTGGTGTGCCTAACTATGGAGGTTAATCTATCCATAAGATAATTGTCTTTTATCTTTGCAAGGACCAGAGCTACCGGGGGCAATTCCGGACATCGCCACTTCTGAGCTAGCGCCCTACGTGCCTCTAAGTAGATCATGTTCAATAATTGTTGCTCTGGACGTGGGAGGTCTACTGTTGGTCTGGAGAGCAGGCATGCCCAGGGGTCTAACTGTAACGGTCTCTGCAGTATGTTTGCGCTAAGGTTGATGATTTGAACCCAGTATGCCTGTACTACAGGGCACTTCCACCACATGTGTACATAGGTGCCACGTTCCCCGCAACCGTGCCAGCATAGATCTGTGGAAGTGATCTGCATGCGGAATTGTTTCAATGGTGTAGTGTACCATCTCAGGAGTGTTTTGAATGATTGTTCCTGGAGGGTGACACATATTGATGATCTGGCTGTAGCCTCCCATATATCCTGCCAATCGGAACCCTCTAACTTCTCACCCAAGTCTGTCTCCCATTGCTCTACGTATCGTAATTCCCCCCAATCTTTGGCCTCCCCGCTAAGATGAAAGTAAAATAATGATATAAGTCCTTTGGGGTGTGTTTCTTGGTAGCACATATTCTCAAACCAGGTAAGGGGGAGAATGGCTGTCTCTTTGACTTCTTTTGAGCTAGCGAAGTCTCGTAATTGGAGGTAGCGGAAGAAGTCTCTGGTTGTTAGGGGGTATTGTTCCCTGAGCTGGTCGTAGGTAACTATTTGATCATTTTTGTATAAATGACAGTATCTCTGAATACCTGCTCTCTCGAGACCACTAAAGTCACCTGCTGTCATACCCGGTTGGAAGGATCGGTTTCGAAGTACTGGAGACATTGGAGAGGGGAACCTGCTTAAAGAGTACTTGGCTGCTATTTGGTCCCAGATTCTCAGGGAGTTTGTTATTGCTGGGCAGGTTACTCCTGGGAGTGTTCTGTGTGCTTTATGTAACCAGGGGTAAAATTTAGGTAAATCTTGCCCCATTAGTGATGACTCGAGTTCTACCCACCGTCGGGCGTCTGGTGTGGAGTGCCAGCATGCGATTTGTGCTGTCTGCGCCGCTAGATAGTATATGTACAGATTCGGTAATCCTAGCCCCCCTCTGTCCTTGGGGCGGTATAGGAGTTTTCTTGCTATTCTGGGTCGATTCTTTTGCCAAATGAACATGTCTCTTGCTTTTTGGAGTGTGGCTAGGTCACTTCTTTTGATCGGAGTGGGCAGGGCCTGGAACAGGAACAATATTCTAGGAAGAATGTTCATTTTAACTGAGTTGAGCCTACCTAACCATGAGATGGGTTTGTCTGTCCACTGTTCCAGATCCCTTATGAGTGACCGAATCAATGGGGAGTAGTTAGTGTCATGTAAATGTTCGTAATTCGCCGTAAGTTTGATCCCTAAATAGGGTATGTTGTCGGTTGTGGTGGGCAGATGATGTCTAACCTGTATTGTAACCCTGTCTTGAGCCGGGAGGTGAAATGGTAGTGCCATGGATTTGGTGAAGTTCACTCTGTAGCCCGCTAGGGTTCCATAGTTCTCTAAAAGTTGTGTCAAATGTTCCATGGAGGTCAAGGGGTCCGTAAGAGTCAGCAGTACGTCGTCTGCATATGCAGATACTTTAAAGGTTTTTCCCTCTACTCTCATTCCGTGTATGTGTGGATGTTGGCGTATGGCTTGTAAAAGCGGTTCTAGGGAAATAGCGAACAAAAGCGGGGATAGAGGACATCCCTGTCGTGTGCTGTTGTGAAGGTGGAATGGGGTCTTAACAGCCCCTGTTATTAGGGTTTGGGCTCTCAGGTTGGTGTATAAGGCGCGTATGGCCTGGATGTATGCCCCCGGGAAGCCCCACTCCTCCAGCAGGCCAAACAGGTATGGCCATTGCACCCTATCAAAGGCCTTCTCCGCATCCAGGGATAAGGCCAGTGAAGGCTGCTCGGACACCTGCATGTACCATGTGAGCACCGCCCCCCTACGTGTATTTTCGTACAATTGTCTACCTGGTATGAACTCTACCTGATCAGGGTGGATTAGACGTGTGAGCATCGGCGCTAACCTAGCCGCCAGGATTTTTGCATATATTTTGAGGTCAGAATTGATCAGGGAGATGGGTCTATAATTTGCAGCCGAATCGGTATCTTTCCCTGGTTTTGGAATAAGCATAATGTTGGCCAATGCCATATCTGCGTCGGGTGCTCCGCCCGTCATGAAGTGATTATATAAGGCGGTGAGATGAGGGGCCAATTCTACTTTGAATTTCTTGTAATAACCTATGTCGTACCCATCGGGGCCTGGGGCTTTGTTCCCTTTTAAGATCACTATTGCTTGTTCTACTTCCTGTTGTGTGATCGGATCTTGTAGGACTGTGATATCTGTATTAGTCATCTCAGGGACTTTAATGCCAGTGAGAAGTGTACGAAGTGAGGTGCGAATTTGTTCTGGCGTATTTAGTGCAAGGTGTGTCTGCCCATATAGGTTTGAATAAAACTCTGTAAACACCCTGTTTATTTCTTGGGGGGTCGTTGCGATTTCTTGAGTGAGTGTGCGTATTTTCGTGATGGGTTTGTGGTCCCTCCGGGGGCCTAGTGCTCTGGCCAATAGAGAGTACATTTTGTTGGACTTTTCATAGAACAGTCGCCTAGACCTCTGAATGGAATGTGCCACCCCCTCAAGCAACACACTCCTAATTGAGTGCCTCAATGACGAGATTTCTGCTAGTTTTTTTGCAGTGGGATTGTGTTTGTGCTGTTCCGCTTTTCTCAGGGCATTCTGTAATTCTATCAGTGCCTGTGTGTTGCTCTCTTTTTTGTGCGTTGCTGCTCTAATGAAGTGTCCTCTCAGAACCGCTTTATGAGCTGCCTATAACGATACTGGGCCGACTTCTGGCGTGGTGTTATGTGTGAAGTATTCTGTGAGGAGAGTACGTGTGTCCTCGCATATGATGTCGCTATTTAACAGGCTTGTGTTAAGGCGCCATGACCAAGTGGCGGAATATTTGAGTTTGTCCAGTGTGACTGATACGTCTGCATGGTCCCACCATGTAATACTCCCTATATCAGCATGTATGAGTTTGGACATCCCTACCCCGTTGAGGAAAATGTGGTCTATTCTTGAGTACGTTCCATGGGGTGTCGAATAGAACGTGTAATTCCGTGTGTCTGGGTGTTGGAGCCTCCAGGTGTCTAGGAGTTGCGTGTCTGTAAGGAATGTGTGCAAGAGCTTGTCCTGCGCAACTCTCCCATGGGACCTAGGTGAGCCTGTTTTCGAGCTTCTGTCAAGCGCTGGACATGGAACAGCGTTAAAGTCGCCCCCCTCTAGTGTTATCCCTCCCCCTCCGGCATTTATGATTGTTGTGAGAGTGTCCCAATACTTTGGGTCTGGTATGTTAGGAGCGTATACGTCAATGATTCTTATTTTCATGCTATGTATAGTGCCTGTTAGAGCGATGTAGCGGCCCTCCGGGTCAGCTAGTGTCTCCGTGACGTGGAATGGGCAGTTTTTGTGTACCAGAATTGCCACTCCGGCACGCTTGTTGAGCGCTCTCGCCTCATGGGTCTGTGGGAAATGTCTGTCTTTCAGGGAAATTGACGCTGTCTTAGAAATGTGGGTTTCTTGTATAAGTGCAATGTCTATTTTGCGTGATTTCAGGTCTCTCAACAGTAGTCTACGTTTGTTCGGGGTATTAAGTCCCTTAACGTTGAGGGAGGCGACCTTAAGGGCCATTTGTGTGTGGCGTGGTGGTGTGTGCGTGTGAGCACCTACTTTTCTAATGTGGTCTGTTTCCCACTAGTCTTGGGTGGATCCCCCTCGTCCTGGCTGCGGGCAACAGCGATCACGTACTGCAATGTGACCACAAGGTCGTTTCGTAGGAAACCTCTACTGCAAATAGAAAGTACACCGATAATTATCAGGTCAAAAGCTTAAACTTAAACAAAAACAAGCATAAACATAAACTTAAATACAACTCCGGTCTTACACCCTGCCAGAGACAGCCGGGGGCGTGGGTTCCCTTGTCCGAACAGCGTGTAAATCCGGACGTATCCTCAGTGAGAGGGCCGGTTAACTGCTATGGACAAGTCCGCTGGAGTCGCCGGCACCAAGGCAGTGTGCGTTGTGTCTGTAAAAGTTTTTTGTGGTTCGCATGTGTCGGTGGGCAAGCAGGCACTTGCAAATGTCTTAATCGTTTGGAACTAGATAAAAGCAAAAGTTCCTTTGTTACCTTACTAGGTATTCTGTAATGGTAGGTTGGAGGCCAGGTCTCAGAACGGGGATATCGTTCTGATCCGGGGTTAAATGTCCTTTCTGTGTTGGTTGCTTGGTTAAAGACTTTATGCACCTGGGGGGGCCCTAGGCATTGCCATGGCTTCTTAATGTTCCCAGAGCCGGTGAGTGGTCACCCCTTCTGTGGTCATCTGTGGAGTTCATTCTTTGCCTCTTAGGGGGAGAGCGTCTTCTTTGTTCCCTCGGAAGTCTCATGTCGGTCTGCGCTGTGTCCGTGGCGTACCAGTCCATAATGCGCACCTCTTTGAGTTTCAGTGCCCTGATAAATGGTGGCACGTCTCTGTGTTCTGCTATGATGTGGTTGGTCCCTTTAAGTGTGACGATAAGGGCCAAGGGGAAGCCCCATCTGTATTTGATGTTTCTGGCCCGCAGTTGGTCTGAAATTGGCTTCAGGTGTCGCCGTGCTTGAAGAGTGAGCCATGAGAGGTCTTGGTAAATCTGTATCTCGTGCCCGTGGAACAGCAGTGGCGACTCAGTGTTTCTCAGTATCTTTAGTATACGATCCTTATCTGTGAAGTAATGTAAGCGACATATGATATCCCTTGGGGTATCACCATTGTTACTTTTGGGTCTAACTGAGCGGTGCGCTCTGTCAAATTGGATCGGTGCTGATGGTGGTTTCTCTAGAATTAAATTAAATAGTTCTTGCAGGGCTGCTTGAATGTTTTCAGCCTCTGTTTCAGGCAGGCCCTTTATCCTGAGGTTATTTCTGCGCCCCCTATTGTCTATATCATCCAGTGATCTCTGAAGCTGTGACATTTGGGCGTCATGGGCATCTAAACGATCTGAGAGGGCTGTAATTTGGGTCTGCACACATCCCCTATCTCCCTCTAGGTCCTGTACACAGAGGCCTACCTGCCTGATGTCTGCGCCCAGTACCTCCATCTTGTGCTGGAATGAAGATTCTAATTTTTGCAGCATAGTAGTGAGATCTGCCTTAGAAGGCAAGTTCTTAAGCAGTTCCTTTAACTCTGGGTCCGCTGAGGCTACTGACGTCTCAGATGCTGCAGGGCTGGATGGGTTAGAGAAGCGCTCTCCCACCATCGGCGCCATATTTGCTTCACTGTGTTCCGTCGTACGGTCGGCGTAATCTTTAAAAAGTTTAGAAACCGAGCCCGGTTTCTCGGCGGGTACCTTCCCGCTGCTTGTGTGGGCGCTCTGGGTCCGTCTGGGGTTCCCCATCTTCGTTTGTGCTCGTGTCCCTGCTATTTTATTGCCTGCTCTGCCGGAGCCGATCTAACATGCGGCCATCTCTGCTGACGGTCGGACACGCCCCCCCATAACATTTTTTTTTAAAGAAGTTTTTACTTAGTAAGCATCTATCTAAAAGCAAGGTTTTCACTAACTTAAAACTTATTTAAAAAATATATGTTATGTGCTTATTTAGAGCAATATTCAATTGGCCAAATCGCAATTGAATGAGGGCCATGGAGTATTATAGATTGGTCATACTGATTTGGTTCTTTCCATTAATAAAAGTAACAATGGTAACAATGATTCTTTTTTCTTTTACTAGCGCAATGGTGGGGAGATGAGGATTTTATAAGTCAGGGTTATACAAGATAAGTATCAGGAAGGAAGGGGAAGAGCAGATACTGTAGTACTGTTAGATGCTGATATGTCTTTACTCAAAACACAGAATTCTAAGGATTGGGTTGATTTATTTTATAAGTTAGCTACAACCACGTATAATTCTTGGCTATCTATGTTTTCATTGTTAAAGTTAATGTTTTCTGCAAACTAATGTTTGGCGTAGGACCTGGGGGGAAGGGGATAGGGGACCGCCCGCCCCCTTTCAGATTAAATGAACAGGGGAAACAAAAAATAGCAGAATTAAACGTCCAGATTTGGTTATATGGAGCAGTATGTCTTTCCCATTAAACTTTTGACCCATCATTTATATGTTTGTATATATATATATATATATATATATATATATTATATATAATTATATTGCGGGGTCGGGCATTGAGAATTTTTTTTGAGGGGTACTGCAGCAAAGGGACCGCTCAGAGCAGGGCACCGGATGTTCTAGATCCACCCCTGCTTCCTGTCCTGGTGTAGAGTTGGATTATCCGCACCAGATTTCTTTGGGCTGCTGCGCCCATGCTGGGGACTATAGTGTTATAGATTCCATCTATCAAGAAAATATGTGGCTTGTTTTCCTCTGGACCTCAGGGTTCTAGATTTTCATTCATTATCATTTACTAGCGATTTGCACGTCAAAAATGATGGGGGAAAAAATTGTAAGGCAGGTAAAGCTTTTTGCCACAGAAAGCAAGTGTTTTGGTCGTCTGAGTACCTTTGGCGCTCATTGCGAGCCTCTCGGTTGGTGTATTTTTTGTTATCAGAGCCGCTTTTGCGCTCATTGTAAGGTCTGCGCTGATCTCCTTTTGGCGCTCATTGCGAGCCTCTCTTCTGGTGTACTTTGGGTCCTCTGAGGCAATCCTGTGGTGTGGTGTTTTTTTTTCTGTATATGTATTTTTTACTGATTATTAAAATTATAAATTAATATACTTTACATAATTGTAATTAATATATGCAGCAAGCAATGTGCTGAAGAGCTAACAATCTGTTTTGATGTTCCTGTAGCATACAATGTAGATTTGCACAGTTGTTGAGCTGAGGTGTAAGTGTCAGCAATGTGTGCAGGCCATTCAGGCCATGCGGGCCATTGAAAGATGGAGTTTATGAATGTGATGTAGGATAAAAACCTTTGTACAAAATCTTGAAATGCTTTTGGCGGATGCCGGAATTAAGATTGAGTTAGCAAATGTGTGAAAGTCATTAGATGAGCAGTAGGAGGTTTGTTAAATTGAATTAATCCTTTGTCAGTCCAGAAGCTAATTACTATAGTTTTTGCATGTGTTGAGTTGTTGACATAGTAGTGGAATTGTAGAAATGCATATACACAGTGACGTTCTAGTTGAAATAGAAATATTACCATATATACTTGAGTATAAACCGACCCGAGTATAAGCCGAGGCACCTATTTTACCACAAAATACTGAGAAAACGTAGTGACTTGAGTATAAGCCGAGGGGAGGAAATGTGCGGCCCCCTGTGTCCCTCTTGTGTCCTCTGAGTCCCCCTCTTGTGTTCCCTCTGTGCCCCTTTCTTGTGTCCCCCCTTTCTCTCCCCTGTTTCTTTCCCCCCCTCTCTCTTCCCTGTGTCTCTTCCCCCTCTCCCTCCCCTGTGTCTCTTCCCCCTCTCTCTTCCCTGTGTCTCTTTCCCTCCCCTCCCTTCCCTGTGTCTCTTTCCCTCCCACTCCCTTATCACCCTTCTCAACCCCCCTCCTCAACCCCCCTCCTCATCCTCCCTCCTCAACCCTCATCCTCATCCTCAACCCCCCTCCTCATCCTCAACCTCCCTCCTCAACCCCCCTCCTCATCCTCAACCCCCCTCCTCAACCTCTCTCCTCAACCCCCCTCCTCAAACCCCTCCTCAACCTCTCTCCTCAACCGTCTCCTCATCCTCAACCTCCCTCCTCAATCCCCTCCTCATCCTCAACCTCCCTCCTCAACCCCCTCCTCAACCTCCCTTCTCATCCTCAACCCCCCTCCTCAACCTCTCTCCTCAATCCCCCCATCCTCATCCTCAACCCCTCCATCCTCAACACCCCACCCTCATTAACCCTCATATTCAACCCCCTCCTCATCCTCAACCCCCCTCCTCATCACGTCATTGATGAGGAGTCACGTCATTGGCCGGTTCAAGACGCAGCCGGAAAGATTGCGGAGGAGCGGAGGAGCAGCTGCTGCAGAAATAAGGTAAGTGAGGGGAAGGGAAAGAGGGGTACTTAGAGGGCTTAAGTGAGGAGGGGGGTTTAGGATGAGGAGGGGGGTTTAGGATGAGGATGGGGGGTTGAGGATGGGGGGGTTGAGGATGAGGATAGGGGGGTTGAGGATGAGGATACGGGGGTTGAGGATGGGGGGGTTGAGGATAAGGATGGGGGATGAGGATGGGGGGTTGAGGATGATAGGGGAGGGGGAGGTAAAGAGAGACACGGGGAAAGGAAGACACAGGGGAGAAAGAGAGACACAGGGGGGAAAGACAGACATGGGGGAAAGAGAGACACCGGGTGGTGACTCGAGTATAAGCCGAGGGGGACCTTTTCAGCCTTAAAAAAGGGCTGGAAAAACTCGGCTTATACTCGAGTATATACGGTATGTATAGATGTTATCCAAAGTGCTTTCTCCACTAAGTAGTAAAATCCCATGTTATCCTATATCTATCGCCAAGTCCACACTGCCTAAGAAATTGTCTCCTCCTAAATTCTGGCAGATCATTGCAAACAGTACTATAACTTTGGCAAGGACTTAGAGATTGAGTAAGAGAATAAGAACATTACAAAATGGCAGACTGTGGCGTAGGAACTGGGGGGGGGGTGGAGAAGACAAATTCTCACAGATTAAATGAAAAGGGGACACAAAAAATGGCAAAATTAATCTTAATCATGCATTACTATGAGTTTTCAATCTTGCATGGTGGTTTGGATAAAGCTTTATGGACACTGGATTCTAAGCTCAAAGACACAACGTATGTATAGCGCTAGGGAATATGTTGGCGCTTTACAAATAAAGGATAATAATAATTACCAGAGCTTTGGAGTAGTGTGTCTCATAATTTATCTTATAAAAATTATAAATATATATATTTGTATATATATATATATATATATATATATATATATATATATATATATATATATATCTTTCAAGCTTACAACCTAAAGGATTGCTGGTTACTTCTTAAAACACCAGTGGCTGTTAAACACATCACATAAAGTCCCAGATTTCCAAGGAAGTTAGTCTATAAAATTTAGATATAATGGTAGTGCTCCTTCTTATAATCATTACTGGAATTCATTCATAACAAGGAACACTACCACTGCAATTTTGTTGTATTATATTTGTATTACTGAAGTATTCAAGTTTTGTTTGCTTAACTGATTTGTCACCTGATTGGGTTCTTATTGTTATTATTATTATTATTATTTGTTTAATAACTTATAATTTAAATGATATTGTGGGGCAGGGGCATTGAGAATTTAAACAAATAAATAAAAATAAAAAACGTTTTTACAGAGCACCACAGCAATGGAGAGGTTCCCTGGTGGCACAGTTGTTAGGATACAGGTGCTCTCACCACAGCATCCTGGGTTCAAATCCATCCAGGGTACCAAGAGGTCACACTGGCAAATACTTGGATGGGAGACCACCTGGGAATACCAGGAGCTGTATGCTGTGGCCCACTGAAGAAGGAACTGGCAACCCACTCCAGTATCTCTGCCAAGAAAACCCAAGTGGATCATCATGCTGTGTTGTCCATGAGGTCACAGAGAGTTGGACAACATTTTTACAGCAATGGAGGCCTGTAGAGCAGTGTCCGAGTGCTTCCTGTTCTGGGAGTAGCGTTGAATTATCCCCTCAAGATTTTTTTGGGCTCCTACCTCCATGATGAAGGTCCACAAGCAAGATGGTGAAAAACACATTAAAACTCTATAGGCATCACATTTTACATGTTGGGACAAGGCATAGCACAGACTTTGTATTGTGTGTCTTTGACTCCTCATTCCCGAAACCGTCATTCACTTCGAACAGAGAAGGTGCCTATATCCAGCTTGATGCTTGATACCCTGCTCCACAGCTCCTGTTACAACTTTTTCATCTACAACGTTAGCACCACAGCTCCTGGTGGCTCATTGCCCAGTGTGTTGCCCAAAAAATATATTTAGGCACCTGCTCCAAATCTTAAGATTGCCATCTCACGTCATCGCTTTGTCTATATTTAAATAATATAATAAGCATCAACAATCAAACAATATGCTCAATATACCCAGGCTGGGTATTTCTGTCCAATTTAGGGATTAGTAAACATGATTAACAGGAGCAGCAACATTCATTAGAAGATGTTATATTATGAAAAGCACAGGAAAATGTTAATCTAGTTATTATCCATTACAGCATCTGCCTTAGGCATTTGTAATAAATACATTTATATAAATTGCAAGAGCGAAGCATTTCTGGGCACATTTCCATGTCCTTGCCCAGGCTCCCAGAATGCAGTGTAATAACTGTATTTCTCAAAATTCTGAGCAGGAAACAAGTTTTGTAACTTGTTTTAGACATTCAAATGTGAACACAAATGTACTATTTATTTACTAAACTACTGTACGGTGGAGGGCTTCTATCGCTCTTTTGCCCACCACAGATTAAATGATTGTTGTGGTGAACTACCTACTCATAATATCCACTACACAAGCTAGTAACCGGCCCCATGCTGATGAGAGGCAGTAACCTTAAAACAGCTGTACATGGGTGGTATTCCTGGTTTATGTATAATCCATCCTGAGCTTTGCAAAAAAGCTGTGTAATACAGCGAGCATATGCTTAAAGGAAGCCATGTTTAAAATGGTTATGGATTGCAAGAGTAAAGCCTTTGTGGGCACATTTGCATGTTCCTTCCCAGGTTCCAAGAGTGCAGTGTAATAACTGTATTTCTCATGAATTCTGAGCAGGAAACAAGTTTTTTTAACTTGTTTTAGACGTTCAAATGTGAAAACACAAATGTACTATTTATATGTTAAAAGACAGGACTCTATTACTGCACTTCCTGCTCACAAGATAACAATGCATTTGTCTGTTAAAACATATATTTTTATTTTTTTATTAAAAGGTTATACCACTAGGTCTGATTGCGCGAGGTGATATTTAAAAATCATAAATGTGGTTTTACTCCACTTATTATGAGTTTTATTTTGGAAGCAAAGTCGGTGACCAAGATAAAAGTTGAGCCCCTCATTTTTGTTGTTGTATCTGTGTCAGACTTCTCACAAATTGGTCAACGGGATCTCGGAACATGAATTTTGCTTTTCCAATGATTTGGCGAGAACAAAAAAATCACTCCAGAGATTGTTACTTTTGTCTTACAAACATTTCAGGCATCAGTTCTAAATCAAAGCACACTGTGACATATCTAAATTTACCATCGGCCATCAGACCAGTGCTGCATAGTGAAGAATTGCTTGTACTAACGCCTCCAGAAGAAGTAATATTTAGTGATGATGAACAAGAAATATATTCTGTAGAGAATGGTGATGATGATGGAGGCATGATCAAACTTTTGAGGCTTACTGTTCATCGATGACCTCGTCCGAGGCTTGAACCTATCTAAAATGCATGCAGAACTTTTAGGCTCCAGGTTGAAAGGCTAAAATCTTCTCCATAAGAAAACTAAAGTTTGTTTTTGTAGAGATAAGCATGGTAACTTTAAGGATTTATTTTCCCTTGCAGATTAACTTGTTTTTTGCAATGATCTTTAATCTGTTATGGAAGCACTTGGTCACGAATACAAAAAACAGAGCATTGGCGTTTATTTATTAATTCTTCTAAAGTTAGATTGAAAGCTGTACTTCTCTACAAAGGAAATACATTTACATCAGTGCCACTAGCTCATGCTTCCAATATCAAAGAAACTTATGAGAGCATGAAACGTGTGCTTGAAAAAATCATATATGAAAAATACAAATGGAATATCTGTGGTAACTTGAAAGTAGTCACTCTTTTGCTTGGACTACAACTTGGTCACACAAAGTACAGCTGTTTTCTTTGTGGGTGGAACAGTAGAGACCGAAGTAATCAATACACTCAGAAACAATGGCCAAAACTAACACCACTAACTCCAGGACAGAAGAATACTGTCAATATACCACTCGAAAAGAATATCTATTGCCACTACATATAAAGCTCAGTCTTATGAAGAACTTTGTCAAAGCGATGGATCGAAGTGGACCTGGATTTACATATTTAAGAAAAACATTCCCAAGGATCCGTGATACAAATATCGAAGAAGGGATCTTTGTAGGACCTCAAATAAGACAACTGATTAAAGATGAGAACTTTGATAGTCAGTTGAACCAGGCTGAAGATCTTTCAAGAGTATTTGCCAGAAGAAATAGTGGATGATCTTTGGCAATCGTACAAGACCATGGAATGGAACATGTCTTTGAAAATCCATTTCTTGGATTCGCACCTGGAGTCCTTCCCATTCTGTTTACAAACTGACTTGACCTTTATTTTATCAGAGGAATTGTTTAATTTCACTTGCCATTTTTGTAAATCCTTAGCTACACAATTGCAGTAGCCAATGTCCTTTGGATATGGGCAATACCTATTTATATTTATTTAAGACTTATTGTGTTTAACAGGGACTATGGACACATCGTATTGGGCTACATTAGCTACTGTTTGTATTTTTACATGCAGTGGAATTAACCTGAGTCAGACGTAGTGATATAATCTTTTAATTGCATCAATAAAGGATATGTTTTAACAGGCAGATACATTGTTACTTTGTGGGCAGGAAAGGTAGTAATAGAGTTCTGACTTTTCTCCATTGTTGGTATATTTAATGAACCTAGTCCTATTGCACCTAATTAACTTGTGATTTGTTAATATAACAGATATCTGATCATTACTGGTGCCTTTCCTTTTTTTTTTTGTTAACACACAGTCTAGTCATCACAGCTTGACACTCATATGAGAAGTGAAGTTATGGAAATAGAGTTTCTTACATCATCTCCTTCAATTTTAATAAGAGTACTGATAAAATCATAATGATAATTTATAGAATGGTTTGTTGTATCTGAGATATTTGGTTTATTTGATACAAAGTCTCTAATCCTCATTTCTGATGTTAATACCTAGTGCACACAGATAAAGCAAAATTGCAAAATAAAATCAATGGAATTTAATGTTTTTTTTCTCAAAATAATTCCATTAGCTTGTTACTAAAGGATTAGGCGAAGTTGTAGAAATATACAATTTTAATTTTCAATTCTCATTGCTTGTTCAGCATGAGCACTGCTTAACTCATAATGGGATCAATAGGCTTTAGTCTAAAAATATGTATTTATTTTTAATATACATTTAATAAAAACTATGGCCCCTATGCTAATCGAGTGGTATAATTTGCAGAATATCCATAAATCTGTATTCCCTACATTACACGTTTATGTTCATCTTTTCAATTGCAATATTACAGCACTCAGCCCACATCCATAAATCCTGCCTTCATCCCCATGAGATTTCAGTGTTGGAAGTACCCAAACCAAGTTGACGAATTAGAAACAGTTCTGGGAACTAACAGGTAATAAGAACTCATGATTATTACGACACTACCCAATTTTTTGAGTGATCCATAAATTCTTATTAGCATAGAATTTTGGTGTTAAAGTCTAACGGAGTTACTCATAATCTTTTGGCAGTGCAAAAATCAGTGGAAAAGTTTGCTGTAATTTTTGGCATTGTCTTGCCGCAGTCACTCGTAGCAGTTCTCTCGCAATCTTTCAGGGATGGGTGATTAACATGGCTAGGTTATTTTACTTTACTCTTAAACCTAAAGTGATTTTGCAATATAGGGATTAGCATAGGGGGCAATGTTTTCATTAGTTTCCCATTACTTAGATTGGGTAATATGAGGAGTACTCATAATTTATATGGCCTTTTTTTAAAGCTTTAATATAATGGGACTCAAATATTTTCAAGAAATATTATAGCATTTTATATGAGGTTTCACAAAAAAATAATTAAAATGATAAGGTAATCATATCCCCTTTTAGGTGCCTTTTTTCTAGACAAAATAAGTTCCATTTGGCTAGTGTTTCTTCATAGCTCAACCTATCCATTCCCCTTATTAGTTTTGATGCCTTTCTCTGTACCTTTTCCAGCTCTTTTCATGAAGTGGGGCACAAAATTGTAGTCCATATTCTAAATTTGGGCGTACTAGGGATTTGTATAGTGGCAGGATTAAATTTGCTTCCTTTGCTTCTTTACCATCATAAAAATTATTTAACTAATTTGCACAACTTTGTGTCATCAGCAAAAATGGAGACCGTAATTTCCAGTCCTACTTCTAAGTCATTAATAAATATTTTAAAAAGCATGGGACCTAGTTGAGAAACACAACTTACCACATATTCCAATCTGATACATGTTACATTTCCAACAACCATTTGCTTCCTGCCTTTTAGCCAGTTCTGAATTAATGAACAGATATGTACTACAATTCTTGTATCCCTTAGTTTGCACAGTATCCTTCCATGTGGCACTGTATCAAAAGTCTTTGCAAAATCCAAAAATAGTACATCCACCAATTTCCCGTGGCCCAAACTCCTACTTACCTCCTGATACATACTAAATTTGTCTTACTTGATCTATCCGTTCTGACTGTTTTGTGTTCCCCTCCTCGTTCGTGGCCCCTGTCACCCCCCGCAGACCTCTACGGCCTCTTGTGGGCCCCTCAATCCTTACAGGTCTCTGTGCCCCCCTGTGGACATCTGCAGCCCCCTCAGATCTCTGTGGGCCCCCTCTGCTCTCTGGCCTGCCCTGGCCCCTCCTCACCCCAGGACGTGGAGTGCAGCATCGGGCAGGTAAGTAAGTATTTATACAGGTGTGTGTGAATATATATATACATATATATATATATATATATATAATGTATAGATGCATATGTAAATGTGTACGTGTTAGGTGTGTGTGTGTATATATATATATATATATATATATATATATATATATGAGATAGAGAGACACAGTGTATATTTCACTGGGGCTGGGGCAGGTGCTGGTGGCAATTTGCTGGGGTTGGGGGGGCAATTCTCTGGGGTTGGTGGAGCTCACGGGGCAATACTCTGGGGCTGGGGGTGATGAGGCAATTCTCTGGGACTGGGGGGCAATTCCCTAGGGTTAGTGGAAGTCACGGGGCAATTTTCTGGGGCTGGGCGAGGTGTTGGGCAATTCTGTGGGGGTGATTTCTCTGGGGCTGGGGTCAATTCACTGGGGCTGGGAGACATCACAGGGCAATTCTCTGGGGCTGGGGGGCAATTCTCTGGGGTTTGGGGGTAATTCTCTGGGGTTGGGGGATGTCATGAGGCAATTCTCTGTGGCTGTGGGGCAATTCTCTCGGGCTGTGGGTCAATTATTTGGGCTGGGGGAGGTCAAGGGGCAATTCTCTGGGGCTGTGGGGCAATTCTGTGGGCTTGGGGGGCAATTATCTGGGGCTGGGGGAGGTCATGGGGCAATTCTCTGGGGCTATGGGGCAATTATCTGGGTTTGGGGGGAAATTATGTGTGGCTGGGGGAGGTGATGGGGCAGTTCTATGGGGTTGTGGGACAATTCTCTGGGGTTGGGCAGCAATTCTCTGGGGTTGGGGGATGTCACGGGGCAATTCCCTGGGGCTGTGGGGCAATTCTCTGGGGCTGGGGGCAATTCTCTATGGCTGGGGAGGTGATGGGGCAGTTCACTGGAGTTGGGGAACAATTCTCTAGGGTTGGGGAGGTCACAGGGCAATTCTCTGGGGCTGTGGGGCAATTCTCTGGGGTTGGGGGGGGCAATTATCTGGGGTGGGGGCAATTATTTGGGGCTTGGGGAGGTACCAGGGCAATTCTCTGGGTTTGGGGCAATTATCTGAGGCTTGGGGCAATTTTCTGGGGGTGGGGGAAATTATCTGGGGGTTGGGGAGGTCCCAGCGCAATTCTCTGGGGGTGGGGGCAATTATCTGGGGCTTGGGGAGGTCATGAGGCAATTCTCTGGGGCTGCGGGGGAATTATCTGGGGCTGTGGGCCAATTCTCTGGGGTTGGGGGGCAATCATCTGGGGCTGGGGAAGGTAACGGGGCAATTCTCTGGGCTGGTGGGCAATTCGCTGGGGAAGGTCACGGGGCAAATCACTGGGGCTGGGGGGAGCATTACCTGGGATGTAGCTAAAACAATCATTGAATGAAGGGACAGAAATGTAAAGGAAAGGAAAGTGTCTGACATCATGTGACTTCCCACAGTAGGGCAGACTTCAGGTGCTAACTGAGCATGTCTGCAAAATCCCCAGGCAAAAAAGAAACATTGTATAAGTTATGCTAATTTTTCCTACGAATTTCTAGGAGTGTCAACATTGAGAGAAAACTCTTTGCAAAAGCAAGAAAATCAGCAAACTTCAGGCAGTTTAACTGTTTATTTTGGAATTTTTTCATGCAAACATTTTTTTTTTCAGACACTAGAAATTCTCATCTATCAGATGCATTAATAACCCAACTCACTTTCATATACCTTTAATGTTGAATATTGTCTTTTAGATAATTGAGTATATAAATGATCAATTTAAAATTAATACATCTAGCACATCTTGCTAGGGCACTACCGTTATCCTTTAAAGGCAGTCCCCTGTTTTCCAGCCATGATCATGTTCCATTTGTTCTGGTTCCTTCTTTTCTTTTCTCTCAAAGTATAGGAGATATAAGCCTGTAGTGCCAGTGGTACAGTTCCCCATTTATTTAGAGAGCCTACTGCACATATTAAAGGGACATACAGAGTAAGAAGTTCTTACCCACTGGGACACACACCACACTCACACCACCATCCTCCTTAGTCTCCCTTATAAAGACGCAATTAATTCTAATGTCTTTCATTGCTTTCCCCGTGTTTTAAAGTGCAGTATTGATTTTTTTATTTGCCTTTACAGTGCTACGATCAGGTGCATAACCCCTTTGTGAGTCCTATCTGTTACTCGTAGGATTTTCTTCTACATTTGCCATTAACGGGTGTGTAAACAATTGCAGCCTTTAGGAATTGTAGCAATTGAATAGCGATTTGCAATTTTAGAGATTGTGACATTTACAGGCTTGGAAGATCAAAGGCTTAGATGGGTGTAGGAGTTACGATTTTGACAACCGCATGGATTTTCAGCCTGTAACCCGCAGATCATTTGCGGCTAGTGAAAAGACGCCAATTGGGGCCATATTAAATTCCAGCCTCGTAAATACATTGTATAGCACAAGGGTTGCGTGCTACAAATGTGGTCATTTTATGTTGTTTAGAATGGGCTGCGAGCTACGAGCGAGAGACGCTATTTCGTAAACCAGTTCTCTGCCTTCAGGGTTGCAGGCTCGAACGCAAACAATTAAGCAAGCATGTAGTTACGTGTTCAGATGGAGCCAATGGAAAAAGAGATTGTTAGCGTTACGTCACTGAAAAAGGGTAGGGTAGATCTCAAAGTCCTACGTGTTTCAATTACAGTTTGTGATCGGAGCCACAGTCCAGATATAGTGCAATATTAATAAAACCGTAAATATTATATTCTATTACATGCGAGTTACAGTATATGTCGTAACATATTGATTGCCGGGATCGATATAACACAAAATATGAACATGAAATAAAGTATTTTACGGGGCCGACTTGCGGGTGCTCTTGAGCTCACGTTGCCCTTTGGGCTCCATTTGCGCGTTACGTGCTTGCTCGCGAGTAACCACGTTGAAATTTAATAGCTGAATTGAACAAGCAACGGTTATGGGCTAATCAGATCACAGGATTTACTTGTGCGAAGTTCAACGTTGCTCACCACGTATCCTATTCTTGGCCGCCCTGCGCGTTAACACGCAAAGCCTGCTGCGAGCAACGTTACAGGGCTAATTTAATACACGTAACACGTCAATCTCGAGTTACCAGCTACGTTTTACAACCTAGCCCAAATTCAATGAGGCTGTTGAATAACAAATTAGTTTACGGGTTACATTACGGGCTCCAGTAACTAACAATTGCTCAATTGAATAGGGGCCTATGTCTTCTGTTTATTTCCATAAATATGACCTAGTGTGTCATATAACCTCAAGCTGCAGTCACTTTTTTCCACACCCAAAAGATTTTCCTAATTAATGTTTAGTATCTAAACAGGTGTGTTGTGATATTGTCGCAGTCATTAATGATTCTGTGATGAGAGACAAGAAAAGCTGTTTTTAGGAGCCTTTCCAAAACAATAAATGTACCATGATGCAATAAACACAAAATACCCATACAGTCTATGGAAATGACACATTTTACTTTTTTTTAATTGTCATTAATTTTATTAAAGAAAAATGAAATAATATGGGAAGTACACAACTATATACTTTTTTCATTTCATATATAAATTTTTGGAAATTTAGCAAGTGGAACTCTGAGAGAAATGTATCACAGGGAATAGGCTCTAAAATAAGTGACTTGCATATATTAATTAAAATTTTCTCCCTGCAATAATTGACTTTTTGTCTTTTACTACTGGAGGAATACTGAACTTCTCACCTTATATACTCGAGTATAAGCCGACCCGAGTATAAGCCGAGGCACCTATTTTAGAAACAAAATACTGGGTAAAATGAGTGACTCGAGTATAAGCCGACGGTGGGAAACGTGCTGCCCCCTGTGTCCCTTTTGTGCCTTCTGTGTCCCCCTCTCTCTCCCGTGTCTCTTCTCCCCTCTCCCTTCCCTGTGTCTCTTCCCCCCTCTCCCTTCCCTGTGTCTCTTCCCCCCCTACTCATTCTCAACCTCCCTCCTTAACCCCACTCCTCATCCTCAACCCCCTCCTCCTCAACCCCCCATCCTCATCCTCAACCCCCCATCCTCAACCCCCTCCTCAACCTCAACCCCCCTCCTCATCCTCAACCCCCTCCTCAACCCCAACCCCCCTCCTCATCTACAACCCCCTCCTCAACCTCCCTCCTCAACCTCAACCCCCCCATCCTCAACCCCCTCCTCAACCTCCCTCCTCAACCTCAACCCCCCATCCTCAACCCCCTCCTAAACCTCCCTCCTTATCCTCAACCCCCCTTACTCATTCTAACCCACCCCCCCCCCCCCCCTCATACTACCCCTTTAAAAAAAAAAAAACTCACTTACCTCCTCCGGCCTCCGCTCCTTCCGGGTATTGATGTGGCGCGCATGTGACATAGAGAGGCGGGGGTAGAGAGACACAAGGGGGGGTTAGAGAGACATGGGGGGCACCCGTTATATGCTAATGACGTGGCGCGCATGTGACGTCACATGCGCTCCTGGTCAAGAAGGAGCGGAGGCCAGGGCAGAAGCAGGTAAGTGAGGGGAAAGGGAGAGGGTGGAGGTATTTAGGGGGGTTTAGAATGAGGAGGGGGGTTGAGGAGGGCGGTTGAGGAGGGAGGATGAGGATGGGGGGGTTGAGAAAGGGAGGAAGAGGATGGGGGTTGAGGAGGGAGGATGAGCATGGGGGGGTTGAGGATGGTGGGGGTTGAAGATGGGGAGGTTGAGGATGGGGAGGTTGAGGAGGTAGGTTGAGGATGGGGCGTTGATGAGGGAGGTTGAGGATGGGGGGTTGAGGAGGGAGGTTGAGGATGGGGGGGTTGAGGAGGGAGGTTGAGGATGGGGGGGTTGAGGAGGGAGGTTGAGGATGAGGGGTTGAGGAGAGAGGTTGAGGATGAGGAGGGCGGTTGAGGATGGGGCGGTTGAGGATGGGGCGGTTGAGGATGGGGGGTTTGAGGAGGGGGTTGAGGATGAGGAGGGAGGTTGAGGAGGGATTTTGAGGATGGGGGGTTGAGGAGGGAGGATGAGGAGGGAGGTTGAGGATGAGGAGGGGGGTTGAGGATGGGGGGGTTGAGTATGGGGGTTGAGGATGAGGGGGTTGAGGATGAGGAGGGAGGTTGAGGAGGGAGGTTGAGAATGAGGAGGGGGTTGAGGAGGGAGGTTGAGAATGAGGAGGGAGGTTGAGAATGAGGAAGAGGGTTGAGAATGAGGAGGAGGGTTGAGGAGGATGATAAGGGAGGGGGGAAGAGATACGGGAGAGAGAGGGGGGACACATAGGGCACAAGAGGGTCACAGGGGGACACACCCTCGGCTTAGGGGGGTTTAGAATGAGGAGGGGGGTTGAGGAGGGAGGATGAGGATGTGGGGGTTGAGAAAGGGAGGAAGAGGATAGGGGTTGAGGAGGGACGATGAGGATGGGGGGGTTGAGGATGGGGAGGTTGAGGATGTGGAGGTTGAGGAGGTAGGTTGAGGATGGGGGGGTTGAGGAGGGAAGTTGAGGATGGGGGGGTTGAGGAGGGAGGTTGAGGATCGGGGGGTTGAGGAGGGAGGTTGAGGATGGGGGGGTTGAGGAGGGAGGTTGAGGATGGGGGGTTGAGGAGGGAGGATGAGGAGGGAGGTTGAGGATGAGGAGGGGGGTTGAGGATGAGGAGGGGGGTTGAGGATGGGGGTTGAGGATGGGGGGTTGAGGATGGGGGGGTGAGGATGAGGGGGTTGAGGATGAGGAGGGAGGTTGAGGAGGGAGGTTGAGAATGAGGAGGGGGGTTGAGGAGGGAGGTTGAGAGTGAGGAGGGAGGTTGAGAATGAGGAGAGGGGTTGTGAATGAGGAGGGGGGTTGAGGAGGATGATAAGGGAGGGGGGAAGAGACACGGGAGAGAGAGGGGCGACACAGAGGGCACAAGAGGGACACAGGGGGCAGCAAATTTCCCACCCTCGGCTTATACTCGAGTCACTCATTTTACCCAGTATTTTGTGGTAAAATAGGTGCCTCGGCTTATACTTGGGTCGGCTTATACTCGAGTATATATGGTATATATCAACATACAATCCAAATATTAAACACTACTACTTAAGTTGACTTATTCTGTCATATAAAAAATTGAATTTACCTTTACAGTTTATTTGGTACTTTTTAAACAGCATTAAAATGGGTTAATATATAGTGCAGTAGCAATTTTACCCTATACTAAATAATTCCTAAGATATACAGTGAGTATAGTGGAATAGTTTTTAAATGTGTGGCACAACAGGTTGAGGATGAGGAGTGGGGTCTCAAAGTTTATTATTAGGCAAACAGTAGTAAAGTAAATCTCTAGCCAGAAAGCTTTGATCTGTTGCTGTTTATATTAATTAATGGTGAATAAAACGTGCTTACACTGGCCCTAAGAAGCAGAGTGTGTGTTTAATCTGTATTGAAACACTTTTATAACAAATAATAAATAATCTTTATTTGGAATCTTTATTTGTAAAAATGTAAAATCAAAAAATGTCACTGGTTCTTTTACCACTTCCCTTCCAGGACTTTGTACAACAAAGGTGATCACATGCAACAGGGTTAATTGTTGCTAGTATAAATAAAGATAGGAGGAGAAGAAACCTTTGACCCTCAAAGGAAGCCTTCTATCTGAAGGGAATGGACCCCCACAAGCTAGCTATATCACCCCCAAAAGTACAACAAAAAATAAAGTGACCAAAACTTCTCTGGAACTTGCCATTCCACTAAGTAGTGCTGTGCAACAAGTGATATGCCGTCTGGTGTGGGAAATCCCAACTGATAAAACTTTAAAAACATCCACACTGTTAAGACAATAAACAGGTAGACTTCCAGTATTAACCTAATAGGTTACAAATCCAACATTTCTGGAATCTAACTTGAGCAGTATTCTTGCATAACTAGGATAAATTTGTGAATCTTAATAACCAACTAAATAGTACCTGGATAGGCATAAATACATCTCTACCCTGTTAAACCTGACTGCTGTTTCACCGCATAAAAGCAGCTTTATCAAAGGTCAAGCTTACTATTTAAGTTTATTAAAAGCTGTAAAGCCCTTGAAAAATCCACTTTATTAAGCGGGAAACGCGAATCGGGTGTGGGTCGGGACCTAGGACCTCCTATGTTACATTATTGCGTATAGCTTATATTAGGCATCATTATGGCAATCCTCCTTCCCTATGCTCTTTGACAGGTCTCACTAGCATCACCTTAGCAATAGTTAATGTGAAATTGAATTTGGTAATCAGTTAGCAGCAGGTAGCAGTAGGTGCAATGGGTGCCCGTCACATGGTTAACCCATTACGGTAGCTGTTTTCCCCCTAGCTTGTCAGTTTTGTTAAATGCCTTGCTATTCTTTGGATGTGTTTTATAATGGACTGTACACTACGTATGTTTGCCTGAAAGTGTATACTTATACAGCCAATTCAAGGTTCAAAACCGTAGCCCGTAACACATCTTGCAAGACTTACGGCTGTTAAATTGGCCTCTCAAAGCTACCCGTAAACAACTTGCGGGTTAGGTGCGAAAAAACCCTAAGGGACATGGAAATTTGAACTGTGCGCCCACAAATCCTTTGTTCTCTCAAACCCGTAACTGCTACATTCCCAATTTTGCTATTAAATTGCAACAAATCCACTGGCGTTCAACCGCATAACCCGGCCACACATCCAACGGCACAAGAATGGTTTACGGGCTTGCTTCCCCATCCCATATCTTGCGGCATGGTTTAATTTCATAGCTCTGTAATGCAGCCGAATTTCAAGCCCGCAGCCTTTGCAGGCTTGCCGATACGGGGTCCACATTTAATAGGGCTGGTGGTCTCAGAAAGTGCTATTCTTTTGTACATGTTTTCTGGGACTTTTTGATAATATAGTCTACCATTTCCTTATATCTTGCTTGGGTTGTATTCCCTGTTGCATTGATTCTTAATAGTTTGGAAAGTAAATGTATGTTTAGATTTGAAATGTTGATTACGTTATCTAATGGATTTTTAAAATGTCTTGTAGATAAATAAGTTAAATGAGTTCTAGAATATTAGAATAGCACTAAATTGGAATACAAACTAAACAATTACATTTAAATCACCCTGTGAATATTAGTTAGTACACATATATTTTTCTGATCGAAATTTAAAAACATCAATTATATTGACTATACTATTATGAATTAACTATGCTATCCTGTGTTGGAAATAACTATATCTATTAAGTGAGCTTTGAGAAAATCTAATAACAATCTTTTTTTGTATTGATTTATTATAATTAATTAATTTAATATAATTAATTAATTTTATTCTGCTAGATAGCTTGTTGATGTTATTAAGAAGTGATCCAAGTGGGGGCGTGGCCAACGGACGAGACCGGGTAGACGTGCATCGGCTGGGCTCTGCACACAATTACCCCAATTCTCGGATATATCCCGAGCCAGGGGGTGCTGAACCCCATAATTCCAGCACACACGCAGATAGGCGTGCCCCAGGAACACGGGGACACCAAAATCGGGCGGATCTGGCGGGAGAACGGGAGAACAAGCCCACGGCCTAGTCAGACCTGCCTCACAGTCTGGCGCTGGCACGCAGGGACAGCCTCCCATACAGAACTCTTCCCCCGCATGCAGGGAAAGAGAGAAGACCCGGCAGACACTACTCCCCACGCTACGCTGACCCACCTCTCAACGGCACACTACACCAAAAGTGAGTACCGCAGGGGGGCCATAAGGGAACGCCGAACAAGATAGCAGAAGCAGGGGCCCAGACAGGGCGACCCGAAATGGCATCCCATCCCGTGGGGGGCACTAAAGGAAAAAAAAAAAAAAAGAGGAAGAGGGGTGATTCTCCAGAGGGGCAGCAGGAGAAGGGACCCCAGGAACCATCTAGGGGTCAAAGTGAGAGAAGGGCGCGAAAAATAGCAGGGACGCCATTTTAGACCACGCATCCACCCAAAAATAACAGCAAAGGCTGCTGCCAGTAAGCAGGGCTCTCTCCCCGCTTCTCAAGAAGCCCTGAAGGAGCTGAGGGACTCCAAGAAAGCCCAAACAAATCCAGGCAAGCTACCCATCTTTTCTGAGGAGGGGGCACATGAACTAACCTTCCTTTCATGCCACATACAGGTGGTGGTGGCCATTTTGTTCCCTAGAGTGGGGGAAACTGAGCACCATTATCCAACCTGGAGGGGTGCAGGGCCCCTTGTCCATCGGGAATTTGCAAGACTATTTAAAAGGGTCCTGGACTGATCTAGGCTGAGCACCCTTGGCAAAGCATAAGTGGAGTTATTACAGTGTCCTGTGGCTTCAAATGGGAGCTGGATAAATGCAGGTTAAACAACCTCCACAGAGCATACATACTGAACTGACTCCACGGATATCCACAGCAATGTTAAACTAACAAGAAGGAGGAGGCCCTACCAGGGAAAACACAGCACAGCTATACAGTATGGCAATGTATTAACCTAAAAGAAAGGGATAAGAACATGGGAAACCCCGCTACAGATTACTAAACCTCATTCCTCAGGACCTGGACTAACAACGGCGCCCCAGTGAATTACAAATGACAACCTGCATGGAAAATGAAGGGTAAATCACGCAAGAGCTCGGCAGCCAAAGGAATTCCAGAACACTTCCAAACGCTCCCAAAACGTCAACCCTCGCTCAAGAGCCCCGCTGCAGATTTATCTGACAATTCAGACATGGAGGGAGGACAGAAGAGTACTTTACAGGAGCCGGAGATGATAGACAAGATTATCACAAGATTTGAAATCTTGCTAAAGACCCAACTTTCCCAGGCCGTGCAGGACTTTAAGAAAGAAATCCAAGAGCTGGGACAGAGAACCCATATGTTAGAGAACCTCACGGACCAATTGGTCTCAACTCAAGGGCAGGACAGGAAAGATATCTCGGCTAATTCTGCCAGAATCATCCTCCTGGAAAACAAACTGGAGGATATTGAAAATCGGTCCCGCAGAAATAACATTCGCTTTAGAGGGATCAACAAACGGGTAACTAACCTGGTACCCTACATCAAGGAGGTAGTTCGGTCCTTGCTGCCGGAAGGAGAAGATGAAGAGATTGAAATTGAAAGGGCTCATAGGGCCTTGGGAGCATCCGTCAACCAGAGTCTACCTAGAGACACTATAGTCCGATTCCTCCGACAAAGAACAAGGGACAATATCCTCTCTGCTGCCAGAAATTCTCCACGAGTGGTTGGCCCAGATGGATCGCAACTACAGATTTTTGCGGATATTGCCCCATCCACTCTGCTCAAGCGCAGGGAAATGAAACCAGCTTTAAATGTTCTTATAAAGAACAAGATCCCGTACAAATGGGGTTTCCCATTCCGCTTACTGTTCCAAGCCGGAGGAGCCACTTATTCTGCTCTCTCTTTGGAAGACTGCCAAAAACACTTGATCCAGCTCAAACTGGCCACCAGCGAAGAGTTTCGTGTACAACGAGCAGAGAGGCCAAAAGACAGACCATCAAGGCAGTGGACAGATATGCCGGTTCACAAAAAACAAAGAAACCAAAGAGAGACTGCATGTTCGCTACAACCCGAGCCTGGGACTTCCGGCAGGCTCACCCCAAACACTCCCCCCTTACCGGTGGATGAAGGGTGAACTTTAGCAATATCTAGAAATGTGAGAAATATTAAATCAAAGTACAAAAGGTTTAATATTAGTTAGTAAGCCTAACAGTGTATACAAATATCATTGTATATTGTGAATTGAAACACATACGTTTAGATATTACCCTAGAGAAGAATGAGTTCATGTCAAAAAGTATATAGATCTAGATATATTTTCTTCTTACATTGCTAGTGTTTTCCCAGGGACAGGCCAAATCCAAGGTTATTGTTTGGTAGGGTAAAGTTATTTCTTGCCTATTAAGGAACTACTCGAAGGTATACTTTTTCCTCATACTAGGGACTGGGAGAGGACTGTTTTTCCTCTCCACCCTAGGCATCTAGGTGCAATCGGTAAAATTTAATGAGGATCACTGTCTTTGAAATGTTCTCATGTTATCTTCATTTGTTTTTTGTTATGTCTTATTATTTACTTACTGTTTTACTAGCTTGCTGGCTGTTCCTTACTCTCCATTCCTGAATGTAAAACAACCCAAAGGTAATTCCATCAGGTTAGAAAACAGCCGTCCCTCAGACGATAGACTCCCAGGGGGTATACCCGCCGGGTCAGGGGGCGATCCACTCTCCCAGCATATCTCTCCAGGCCTCAGGGCTTTAGGGACTCCTCCTCTGGATTGGGGTAAGTCAAAATATCGCTGCACTTCTCCACACACATGGCAGAAAATCTGAATAATTTAGATATAATATTCCTAACACACAATGTCAAGGGTTTTAACTCACCATTTAAACGTCGCAAGGCCTTTCTATCCTATAAAGATAGTAACCCCTCTGTCATATTCATGCAGGAAACACACTTTGTCCACAATAACCACCCAAATTTTCTCCACAAGAACTACCCAACGGTTTTCCTAGCGAACCAAAGAACTAAAAAAGGAGGGGCGGCTATTCTCCTTCACAGGAACTTCCCTTTTACGCTAGAACACAGACAGACAGATCCGGCAGGTAGTTTTGTAATAATAACAGGACTAATACAGGGCATTAAGACAACCCTTGTTTCTATCTATGCCCCCACATCTAACCCACATCAAACGGTAATAAACGTACTAAAAATGTTAGACAAGCCAGGGCTCGGAAAAATAATAATAGGGGGGGACCTGAACCTGATGATGGACCCGTCGCAAGATAGGACGGGGAAGGGGGGTCAAGAGAGGTTTACAAAGAAAATAAAGATAATTAAACGCTTACTCCTTAAGCTAAATTTAACAGACGTCTGGAGGGAAACACACCCTAAGGCTAAGGAATATTCCTTTTTCTCCCAAGTACATAATACCTATTCCAGGATAGACTACATATTGGCAGATTCCTCACTTTTAGACCAGGTAAGGAGATCAGAACATACTCCCTGTACATGGTCTGATCATGCCGCCGTAAAGTTGGCATTGAGCTGGGCTACAGGGGGGAGGCCCACATTCTCTTGGAGACTGAACGAACGAATTCTAGCTAACCCAGAGATCAAAAACCAAATTTGCCACGATCTGGATCTTTTCTTCCAGATTAATCTCACCCCAGAAGTAAGGGCAAGCATTGTATGGGCCACACACAAGGCCTATATCAGGGGATCCCTTATTAAAATCGCCTCTCACCACAAAAAACAAAGAAAAGCTAAAGAATTTGAACTGCAAGCAGAACTAACAAGACTAGAAAAACTAAACCAAGCCAAGCCGGACTCCAAAAACAGACAGGCAATTGAAAAGGTTAGGACGGATCTAGACGCTGTTCTTTCAGACCAAACTGAGAAAGCCCTAAGGTGGACTCAGCAAAAATTCTTTGACAAAGCAAATAAACCGGGCCCACTCCTAGCCAAAAAATTACAATCAAAAAATACACAGAATAAAATCCACCAAAAAAAAACACGGGAGGGTGAGCTCACAGCAAACCCAAGTAAAATTAAGTCTACTTTCACCAATTACTTTAATTCCCTCTATAAAGGATCCCCATCTCTCAACCGTAATGAGATGAAATCATTTCTCAATTCAATTGATCTCCCCACCATAACGGGGGAAGAACTGGGAGCCCTTAACGCCCCAATATCGCTAGACGAGGTGCGTAAAACGGTTCACAAACTTAAAGAGGGTAAAGCTCCGGGACCAGACGGTTTTACCAATAACTATTATAAAACATTTATAGAAACGTTGGGACCACACCTAGTTACACTCTTTAACAACATTTTAGCAGGAGAATAAAAAAAAAATACCTGCAGAGCTTAACACTGCTGAAATTGTTCTATTCCACAAGGAAGGGAGGGATCCCCTAGAAATGAAAAACTACAGGCCAATCTCACTCCTAAATTGTGACATGAAAATTCTATCCAAAATTATGGCAGACAGACTAGCTTCTTTCTTGCCAAGACTGATTCATAATGATCAGGTAGGCTTTGTAGCCCACAGACAAGCGGGAGACAATATTAGGAAAGTCCTTAACCTCATACACGAAGCCAAAATCTCCAAAACCCCTGCATGTCTTATGGCCTTTGATATAGAAAAGGCTTTCGATACTCTAGAATGGCCTTATCTATTCGCGACCCTAAATAAATTTGGCATCAGTGGACAGTTCATTAACCTGCTGAAATCTTTCTATAGCTCCCCTTCGGCGAAACTGAAACTCCCAGGTCCTGTGAATCCGAACATAACAATAGGAAGGGGGACTAGGCAGGGATGCCCGCTATCACCTTTACTTTTTGCTATGGCTATGGAACCCCTAGCCAGGCAAATCAGGGCAAACTCGGAGATCTCCGGAATTAAGGTGGGACATCACCACTTCAAGATTTGCCTGTTCGCAGACGATCTACTATGCGTAGTAACCAACCCAACTAACTCAATTCCGGAACTCATTAAAACATTGGAAAAGTTTGGCCGACTATCGGGCCTAAAACTAAACTTAGAGAAAACAGAGACCCTGGCCATAGATGTTCCGGCAACAGAAAAAAATAGTCTACACGATAAGTATAAATTTAATTGGGAAATAAAATACATAAACTACCTAGGAATAAGGTTAACGGCAAACCTGGGGGATCTTTACGTTGAGAACTATTCTAAACTACTAAAAACCTTGATTACAGATTTAGGTCGATGGACGAAATTTCGCCTCTCATGGGTGGGGAGAATTAACACAATAAAAATGAACATTTTACCCAGACTCCTTTACTTGTTTAGAACCCTCCCGATCCCGGTAAGAAATAAAGAGTTGTCTAATTTCCAAAGGCAGATCTTTAGATTCATTTGGAACCAGGGCCCATCAAGAATCGCGAAAAGAATCATGTATTTGCACAAACTAGATGGAGGATTATCCTGCCCTAACTTTAAACTTTATTACAAAGCCGCTCAATTATCCTGGTTGCCAATCGCCCATTCAATATCACATCAACCAGCGTGGGTTTATATAGAAAACCAGTCAATGAGACCATTGACTTGGGACACAATTATGTGGCTACCAGATATTCCCCCCAAATTGAGAAATATTCCCAATCCTATGATAAAACACACGCTCACTTGTTGGAAATGGGCCCACATGCACACGAAATTATTTCCCAAACCTTCTTACATGATCTCACTCCTTAATCACCCTCAGATGTCAGTTGGCCTAAACTCGGCTTCCCAACACTGGTGGAGGAGCAAAAAACTAGATAGGCTGGGAGAGTGGATTGAGCAGGGGCAAATCATCTCGTTCGAAAAATTAAGGGACAAGCACGATCTACCCTTGACAGAACACTACAATTTCTGCAGGCTTAAACATCTCGTATTAACCTTGTTAGAGAACCATAAAATTCCGGAAATGAACTGGCTATCAAAAATGTGCCAAGTGGCACCTCTAACGAAAGGCACCCTAGGGATGCTTTACAAAACATTTAATGCTAGACCGGTAGGTCTCAAATTTAAACACATGGTAGACTGGGAATCTGACATGAATACGAAATGGGACTAAGGTAAATGGAGGATAGCTTGGTCCAACATATATAGGTGTTACACAGAGTATACATAACCCCGGAAAAACTCGCTAAATGGAAAAAGTCAGAAAACCATTTGTGCTTTAGGGGATGCCAGGTAGTTGGGACATTCCCCCATATATGGTGGTCCTGCCCCAAAGTAGCAAAGATATGGGACCTGGTTTCGGAACTAGCCTCGGACTTATTCCGCACCCAGGTGGATAAGTCTATAGACAACATGCTGCTGGGGATCCCCTTTAACACCCTTACACCTCCCCAAAACAGGCTGCTGCAATACATAACCCTGGCAACCAAGAGTCATATTGCTAAATCCTGGAAATCCAGTAACCTAAACTTCCAGCTGATCAAACATAAGATAAATTATATTGCCATCAACGAAAGAATTACCCACCTACTGGATGACTCTATGGACAACTTCAGGAAAATATGGGACCCATGGATAGTATACATAGGCCTAGCCTTAGGCTGTTAGGACTAATGTCTAGCTAAAAAGTAGAATCTTTCCCCCAAATAGGTCGGACTGAGGGCCAAGGGAGGAATTATGGGAAGGGAGTGGGGGACATTCTCATCATAAATTACCTGCATTAGGGGATTCTCTAAGGGACAGGACAGGCCAGCAAGCAGTTTAAGTTTGCAGTTTTGAAACACGTTTTTAAAAGATTTATGTTCAAAATAAAATGGAAACAAAAAAAAAGAGATAGTCACTTTATATGTACCATAGCCTTAAGGCTCGATTTGCAACAGGTGAACACTCATCTTGACTGTACATGCTGCGTAATTACAGAGTTTTTTTTTTTTTATGTTGCTGTTTACAAATACATGTATGTTGGGATTCATGGATATACGAAAAACAGAAAGGCCTGCGAGCCAAGGTACAATGTGTAAATTGTTATATGACATGTGGTGACAATAAAACTCATTGTTATAAAAAAGAAGTGATCCAAGTAATCACCAAATACGTAGAATAGTATATTTAATTCACAATAGTATAGTGAATATAATTGGTGTTTTTAAATTTTTATCAAAAAGATATATGTAAATTAAGTGATTTTCAAGTTACAACCATGTTGAAAGGAAAGATTATGAGTCGATGGAAGGTATAAAGAATAATGTGAAATGATATTTGTTATTTTCCTGACTTTAAGCCAAGATAGATAAGTTGACCATATGAGACAGAATTTACTTTAGACTTAAGTGAAGTACAGCAGATAAATGGATAATGGGGCTAAAATGTTGTTCTAATAGTGCACAAGATGTTTTAGTCCAATCAATTGTATGCTTATATAAAACTGCCAAATTATAATTGAATATATGCGGTAAATTTACACCTCCATTTTCCTTAGTTAATTGTAGTTTGAATAGTGATATGCGAGGACATTTATCTTGCTAAACTAATTTACTGATTAAACTATTAAGAGTGTTCAAGTTATTTTTCTTTAACAGGATAGGTAGCTAAAGAGTGCTCCAATTATCGAACAATTGCACTCATTCATCTTGTTTTTAGAATATAGAATATAACAAAGAATAACACAGGCTCTAACATAATAGGAATGTGGCAGCTACAAATGCTAGTACTTTCGGCAGTACTGTTAGAAAGATCATTAGTTTAAGACTAGAAGTCAACACAGAAGAATTACAAATGCAAAGGTTGTGTAAATTTCTTGCTTTCTAAAACATTTTGCCCATTATCCAGTTTAGTTATTTAACGTACCATATAGAAAACCAATTGACCACAGTGGTCCTTTAAACTTTTACATGTTTTTTATTAAGGGAAGAGTTACCTCGATAAGAACTAATAAGACCAAGAACATGGTCTATGGAAACTCAACATAGTGGGCAAATGGCTTTGTCAACATACCAACAAACTGCATGGAGACACCACAGTCGTCATTTAGCAGGAGTCTAATGTGACTTTCAGCCACTGCTCGCACCTATTGAAAACTCCATAGCAAGTAGGCACGTACATGATTGCCAGCTTTGAATCTACTGGGGTTGTTGGGAGCTCTGAAATTGTTCAGCCTTGAGTAGCACCAGCCAAATCGTCCCCACCAACAATTTCACATCTTTGATTATTGGGGCAAAGAAAACCGCAATATTCAAATGTATTACTTTATAATATTTGCTCTAGTTTATGATTATTACAATCCCATTGTTCTACAGTTTTTTTCTATAATGTGTGCTAAGTACTAGACATGACATCCTGTTGTCCTTACCTCCAAGGTTAGTTTTTTGGTATGATCTATTAGTGTCTATCCTGTTCTCAGGAGCCAGAAGAATCTCTGGTTGCTGTTGAGGTGTAGGAAAAACATTGCATCTTAATAGGGAACCGAGCTCTATCATGTGGGATTACGTAAAAGATTGGACAAGCTGACCAAGTTATGTGACAATAGCATAATGTCCAATAGGAATAAGAATGTAGAGGCTCTCTAAGGATTCTCAAACAGTTTACCCTTCAATACATATGACTTAAGAAGTGACAAGTCCTCTTTAACTACAGTTTGTAAGTTAGTCATGGCTTAAACCCAATATCCCACTACATTTTATGCACAATTACTCTGTTGTTGAGCCTGACACTGATTATCTTAACCCACTCATTTTTACACAGTCCATAACACACAAAAAACAACCAATTTATCCAATCTCGGATCAGTCAATCATTCATACTCTCAGATGGCACGCAACAGTGGTCCATGGAGCAATACAACAAGGGGTGGTCATCGATTAAATGAGCCCAGCATCAGCAGAGAGAAGCACATCGGCATACCAGAGAGTAATAGCAGCCGAAAGCTTAGCAGCAGATTAGGGAAAGTTCAGTTGTATAGAAAATACATCAGGATTGCTGAGGGAGTTCAGGATCATATATATAGTTGTGGATCTTGCGACTGTTCATAACGTTAGCGATGTTGGTAACGCAAAGTGAGGCGAGCCAACGGCGCCATCACACATGCAAGCCTCGTGAAGCAGCGGCGCAGCACTGTTCAAACGTGTAACTCCAAAAACTCAAACACACTCACACACAGCACAGGGGGAGACACAGGGAGCCTGGGAGTGAGGTTGCAAGCTAATTACACTCGTATTTGGAGTTTTTCTTCACTCCAAAATCACCAAAGCGAGTAAAAAAATGGCGGACGAAAAACGCAAATTCTCAGAAACAGCATGAAAGCGAGGCTCAGTGACACCAGGTGGGCAAACCTTACAAAATACACAACGCTTAAGACTAACACTTACACGAACGACACCAGGCACGCAGGACTTAGAAAATACACCACACCAAACGCACTAACACTTACACCAACAACGCCAGGCACGTGGGACTTTGAAAATAAAACCAATGGCAATCATTGCGTGCCACACAATCATTTAGCACACAAACAGAGTAGAAAGACACAGGGAAGGGCCAGGGGGGAGATGCTGGAAAGAGACACATCGCATTCCCAAGCACTAAACATGCAGGTTAACGAACCCTGCAATGAGCGGCCCATACAGTAGGAAAGGCTCATCGCGGGGCTCACGATGAGCACCACGAGCGGGAGAGACTTGCAATGAGAGCCAAAGGCGCTCAGCGTGGGGATCGCGATGAGCGCCGAAGGTGATCAGTGCAATGCAAGAAACTTGAAGTACATGGGGGGAGAGGCTTACAATGAGTGCCGAAGGTGCTCGCTGGACCAAAAGCCTCACATTGTGTGGCAAACAGCATTGCCAGCCTTAGAATTTTAATCCTGTAATTTTTGACGGGCAAGTTCCTAGTATGGTCATAATAAGTAGAGACATGCTTCCTTGACATCATTAAGTCAATAGTGGATTCTTATGATGGAGGAAGAGATTTCTCTAGATTCCAACTGCATGATCAGCAATAACGAAGACATAGAAGATGCCTCAACAGGGTAGAATAGAATTTAAGATTCATTCCATGCTTCATTTGCAATAAAATCCTTTCATGACTTATTTATTTCCAACTGCTTTAATCTGTTAGCTATCACAGAAACTTGGCTCACTCCTGTCTCCCTTGGGGTACTCTCATATGATGGCTTCCATTTTAGTCATACATTTAGACGTGGGAGCAAGCAAGGTGGCGGGCGTATCACTTTCTTCTTGCTGCACATTTCACTGCATACCCATGGTTTACTTACTCCAATTTGAATCTTTCAAAGTTCACACTATCCACCTCTTCTCATCTATCTCTCTGCAAGTTGCTGTGATCTACTGCCCAATGGGAACACCCCTCTAATTTCTTGCTCATTTTTCTACCTCGCTTCCTCATTTTCTTTCCTCTAAACTCACTACACTTGTTCTTGCCGATTTCAACACTGACACATCCACCTGCCCTGAAACCTCAAAATTACTTTAATTTACCTTTTCCCTTGGCCTCTCACAATGGACAGAGTCCCCAACTCACCCTGATGGATACTCCTTTGACCATATCTTTACTAATCTCTGCACAATCTCCAATCTTGTCATCTCCCCATTCCCTCTATCAGACCACCTCCTAACCTGCAAGCTCACCATATTTTCCACTCACTGCCCTTCATCAATCCCTGCTGCTAGAACCTACAGAACCCAATAACTGCATGACCCACAACAACTTAAATGTGCCAGAACCCCTTCTCAGCCCCCTTGTGACCTACAATAGCCCTGCTAATTCAAAGTACAACAAAACTCTAACTTCCACTCTTGACACTCTGCCCCATAACCACAGGCCGACCCCTCACTCTCATCCACAATAATCAATGTTGATGAACCTCAAATGTTTGCTCCCCTTCCTCACAGCTGAAGACTTTGCAAGTCACTTTAAAAATAAAATGTAAACCTTCCGATACAATCCCACATACCCTGTGGACTTCTTTGACCCTGTAACTGAGGATGAAGTCCTCTAGTCTCCTATCAAACTTTCATCTTACAATTTGCTCACTTGATCATACACCCTCCCATTCCTGCCACAAGCATCCCAGCTCTGACACAAATTCAACCTCTCCCTACACACTCGCAAGTTTCAATCAACCAATTAGCTTTAAAACATGCCATAATTACACTTGTTCTTAAAAATCCCTCATCTGACTCCGCTTCTGCATCTATCACCCTATGTCTCTACTTCTCCATTCCTTCAAAAATGCTTGAGTGACTCATCTATAACCTCACAACTTAATTAATTTCATTCAGCTACCATTCTTGACCTCTTCCAATATGGCTTCTTGGCTTAACACACCATAGAGGTAGTTCTCACAAAAGTCATAAATGAATTGCTCACTGCAATTTAATAAGGCTGTTAGTGTCTCCTTCTCCAGGCACCTCTTATTTGCTGCTCCCTATGACTATGGCATAACCCCAAGGTGCAAGCCTCTTCTTCTCCATCTATACATCCTCCATTGGTACTCTAATAAGATCTTTTGGTTTTCAGTATCATCTCTTTGCAGACAAGACTCAAATCTACCTCTCAGCGCCAGATCTATCACCCTCTCTCAGCACTAGCACAAGTTTCCAACTGCCTCTCAAGCATATCCCCTTGGGTGTACCATAAACTCAAACCCAACATATCAAAGATCGAGCTAGTAATCTCTCCACCCTCTACTATTTCTTCCACTTCTCAAATATCTTTCCTTATTATCAATGGCATCATCACTCCCACCTCCCAGGCCCATTGTCTTGGGGTTATATTGGACCCTGTCCTCACATACAGTCAATAACAAAATCTTGTAATTTTTAACCTAACAATCTCCAAAATAATTCACTATCTTAGTCTCATTTCATAACTTGCCTCAACAATTGCAACTCCTTGCTGGCCTCCCCATCTATTGTCTGTCTCCACTCCAATCCATAATGAATGCCTCCGCTAGACTCATCTACCATACTCAATGCTCAGTGTGTGCAGCATCTCTCTGTCAGTCGCTTCACTGGTTTCCCATAGCGTCCAGAATAATATTTAAAATCATGACCTAATGTATAAAGGCCACAACAACCGTGCACCCCCTTATATCACGTTCCTCATCTCAAAATACTCCATCCAACCGCCATGTTCGCTGTGTTAATGACCTTCTTCTTGTCACAGACATCACCAGTTAATAGACAGTTAAAAGCAAAGCAAATTGGAGATGGATATCAGTTAGGGAGAAGGTGAGGGGCAAAATGGTAGCCCCAATACAGAGCAATATGAAAAGTATAGAAGAGATGAATTTTAATGAATTTCCGGGGTTCACTGGCCCTTTAAATGTGCATTTTAGAAGACTACCACATTGCAGGTTTCTTAAATTGAACTAATATAATATTCAAAGATAGCCTGGTTTCTTGCATTCCTCTATCGCCAAGGGATGGGTTAAATTACAAGGTCCCCCGCAGTTCATCACATATATAGTTGTGAGCATACAAGTTGTTGCTAACGCTTGGGGGCTCGCATAGCGAGCCGCTGCCCTCGCGAAGCCGAAGGCGCTCCTTGCCAGCAACTGCGACCCTCACAAACTTTACGTTGTAAAGCAAACAAAATACGAGACACGTTACGAGCAATTACGACCTCGCAAAAATCGGCTGCAACCCGCGGACATGAAAAAATGAAAAACACAATAAATACACACAACACATACATAAAAAGCTTACCTACAGCAAGAGGGGGCATCACCTTAAAAGAGAGTTTAGACACTAAAAATTTCTCTAAGCGAGAGAAAAAATGGCCGCCGAACAAAACGTAAACGAGGCTACAGGACTCAAAACACGCAAAACACCACCAGAAACACCCAAAACACCACAAAACAGCTACGGATATTCCACTACAGACGCATACCACACATTAGCCGCCATTTTAGAACAATAACTTATACAATGCGGAAGAACACAGCTACGCTAACGGTTTGGTCTCGCGCATGCACACGATTACACTACACACATTCATCACGCTTACACAGCAGCTCCACAGCACTAATTCTGCAGCAACATCAAAACAGATTGCCAGCTCTTCAACACAATGCTTCCTGCATATATTACTTCAAAATAGGTAAAGTATATTCATTTATTAATGTATTACTTGTTCTATTATTATACACCAAACAGCATTAGCTCACTTACAATTTCATTGCCGTCATTTTTTGACAGGAAATTCGCTAGTTAAATATAATGAATAAGAGGTGAACAGTTTAAGATAGAGGAGCATACAAATGTTGCAATGAAGATTGCAGAATCCTCCAAATAACACTGACATGTGAGGCAGGTCACCAAAGAAAAACTTTCCTTAACATGTCACAGGTTATATTAATGTGCGTAAATTCAGAAATTCCTATGTTTTAAAGTTAAACTATCTTGTAGTAAAAAAAGAGGCATTTTAGTTACCTGACCACTGTCCAGGAAACGTCCAGTTTTGGGAAATTTTCCATTTCATAGCTGTAGGTAAATCTTTTGTATTTACTATTATTTTATAAAACTTATTTTACAAAAAAAAGTACTTTTTTGTTCTTTAGAAAGTCACTATCTTAAAGTTTGCCTTGGTGGATAAATGCAGTGCCCGGAATGGCAAAAAAAGAAAACACCCTGGCATGCATTCTCTGATTGGCTGATTAGTAGTTATGAAGGCTTTGAAAGCCTTTTATTTTTCTTTCAAAATACCATATAGAACCCCTTATGGATCGCTACCTTGTCGTGGTGAAGGGGCTTGTGTACGTCAATGAAGCTGTGAGATAAACCATGTAGAGTAACCCAAGATGGGCAGGTCATAGCAGAGAAGTAAAACAAATCACAGACCACTGCAGAAGTAAGTGGTAACCCACTCCAGTATCTTTGCCGCAAAAACTTTATGGTTTAGCACAACCAGACACAAGATGGAGTGGAGTGTCTGGAGTGCTGGGGTCCATAGGGTCACGGGAAGTCGAACACTACTGAACGACTGAACAACAAAATTCAAGCGTAGTTATATTACAAAAGTAAAAATAAAATGGGCATCACTGACTTCATTATTGTGCGCCAAGTCAGCTCAAGTCGCTCTGAATGGCCTTCTATGGCGCCAGACCCATTTAGTTCTCAGTGCAAATAGCAAACAACACACTAATCATCAGCATTCTCATTATAGTATCATGAGACAAGGAGAATTTAGCACTAGACCAAGGACCTCATTCAATTGAGAAATCGATAGTTACTGGAGCCCGTAATGTAGCCTGTAAACTAATTTGCTATTCAATTTGTGTCTTTTTGTGATCCGCAAACGATCTACGGGTTACGTGGTGAAAATCCCATCTAAGCCTTTGATCTTTCAAGACCGCAAGAGTTACAATCGCAAATCGATATTCAATTGCTACAATTTCTCAAGCCCGCAAATATTTTCACACTCGTAAATGTCAAATGTAGAAGAAAATCCTACTGGTGCCAGATAGGACTCGCCAGGGGGTTACACACCTGATCGTAGCACTGTAAATGCAAATAAAAAAATCAATACTATGAAATACATTAGAATTAATTGCACAACAGGCTCAAGCTGCAAATCTACAATCAAAAATTATTATTTTATGTGTCATTTCCATGTCATAACAATCTCGGGAATCAATGAGTTAATACATATCAGGCCACCCACATAGACTAGAACATTTTGCATATCGGACCCCTTAACGCTAATTGATTGACGTGTAACCTCCATGTTTTACTGACCTACGGATGGCGGTCTCATTTACTATTGGCTATTTCTAAATGGGTAGCTACGGCCTTGCCTAATTGATCATGTTCCCGCTCTGAAATGCTACATGCAATTGGATGTGGCCCCAAGTGTCTAGCCACCAAATCCTATATATATCTATCATACTCGTTTGAATAAGTTGTTTAAACCCTATAGACTTTTAATTGTAACATCAACGTTGACATAGCAATGTTACTAATTAAACTAAGTAAGGTTCCCAGTATTGATTGCGATTAGGCAACCATGAGGTAAAGCTTTTTAAGCTCAGCTAACAAATGGAAATTCACTAAAAGGTAAAATGTTAGTGGTTGTTGTCGGGCAAGTTGGGCAACCATGAGGTAAAAGGAACTATAGTTTAAATCAGCTAATGTTAGTAAAATGAAGCCAGGTGTTTTAAGTGGAAATTTTACATAATTTGCTTGGACCTGGACCTCAGTTGGCCTCAAGTGAATAATAGAATGAAAACCTCGTTTAACAAGTTTTACTAACTCAACTATCCTATATTCAGTTTTTTCCGAAGAAGGTAGTTTTGAGCTCTCTACAAAACTCGGAGCCTCTTACACCTGAATCTGGGTCAAAAGTCACATAATTGTAAATATTTCTTTAAGATGTTGCACATTCTGGGTGGAAGCTTAACTTCAAATTGTATACACCCTAAGCATAAAGAAATGTAAATACGTCAATGAGCCCTCTGAGTTGTTCTCTTTGTAGAAATTATTTAGAACCATTTGTACTTCCTCTACAAAATCTTCTGATAATAGAATAGTATTTTAATGTTATTAATATATTATTTAAATGGGATAACACTGGTTACTTGTAATTTAGCCTTTTGATTTTCCACAATGGTAGCAGCCATTTTGTTACTTACAGTCCTCCTTTGATAGCAAGGCCTCCATCCATGAATATGTGCAGGCCCATACACTTTTTGACCTCCATTTCAGCACAGGAACTTAATTTACTTTACCTTTTACAAGATTCTCTTGGGCAAGAGTCAATTACGTAACACCAACTACAATATTATTACAACTGTTTTATCTTTATTTGAAGAGCCATGTGCATTAGTCACAAAGCTTATGGTCATATCCTCTGTTTCAATAATGAGAGCAGGTGATATAGTGTTTACCAGATCTACCTCTGATACAACATCAAAAAGGTAAGTGTGTGTGTTATATGTGCCTGTGTACTATAATCGAAGTTAAAGCACAGCTGTTGTTGTTGTTTAGTCATTCAGTTGCTTCCAACTCTACGTGACCCTATGAACCGCATGCAAGCTACATCTCTCTGCATCTTCTTGCAGTCCAAGGGACTTTAAGTAGTTTTCGCCAACACCACAATTCAAAGGCGTCAACTCTACGGCACAGTAGAATCCTAGAAAATGCAAACCATCCCTAATAGTGGTGACCAGCCCTACCAGTACCACCATTGAACCAATCTCAGGTCCATTTTCTTTGCCAAAACTACTACTCTGCCCCTGAATCAACATTCAACTAGTTCTGATAAACCCTCAATGGCCTCATACTCCTTTCCACAACACAGACAAAGCCAAAGGCGTCACAATTCAAAGGCGTCAATTCTACAGCACAGTAGAATCCTAGAAAATGCAAAGCATCCCTAATAGTGGTGACCAGCCCTACCAGTACCACCATCAAACCAATCTCAGATCCATTTTCTTTGCCAAAACTACTACTCTATCCCTGAACCAACATTCAACTAGTTCTGATAAACCCTCAATGGCCTCATACTCCTTTCCACAACACAGACAAAGCCAAAGGCGTCACAATTCAAAGGCGTCAATTCTACAGCACAGTAGAATCCTAGAAAATGCAAAGCATCCCTAATAGTGGTGACCAGCCCTACCAGTACCACCATCAAACCAATCTCAGATCCATTTTCTTTGCCAAAACTACTACTCTATCCCTGAACCAACTTTCAACTAGTTCTGATAAACCCTCAATTGCCTCATACTCCTTTCCACAACACAGACAAAGATCCATGTCTCTGTTCCAACAACATTGAACTTCTTATTTGGCTGAAGAAGCCTTCTTCATGCATTTGAAGTAGCCAGTAGATGAAAGCTGATCACAGAAACTGGCTACAAACCAATTTTTGATACTGCCTCTCTTTGGCTCAATAATGGCATCTCTGCACACATGTAATGAAATATATACTACATAGCAGGACCTATCATTAAACATCTGGAATTTTATTGGTGACCAATGGCTAATTAAAGCATCCAGCAGACCTTTAAAGAACCACTGCAATTCAATAAAAATGACACCTGTTTGTCAAGTTTGTACCAAACTTACAATATTAGTAGATATGTAAAGCATGGACATAACCCATTTTGGGGGAAAATCTGAATGTTCGAAGACTTTGTTTATAAATCCAGGGATTTGTTCTGTGTTTGTTTACATCACTCCCTCAGAGATGAATCAAAAACGGTTCTTATTTTAGCGATCAGTGAAGACAGGGTGGGGAGGAGGGAACTGAGAGCCATTATAAAGATAATTAGTTATTTTTGAACTTGACCACTATGTGTAATACCTCACACTGGCTCTGAAGCAAACTCCTTGCATCATTCACTGCAACAATAGCTCTCCAGAAATGTAAACACCCCTCTCACACACACAATACCAAACGATGGTCCTGCAGAGGCATCACATTTTTGTTTCTAATTAAGAATTAGATTTATGAATTTTTCCTGCTTAATTTTCCTCTGAGTCAGACCTTAATTTCTCAAACTTTTTATTTGATTGTGCAGTCATCCTTTAAGATAACAAAATATGTCCACATGTGTCTCAGAAAGAGTTCTCAAAGATTTCAGGAACCAGAGACAAAGACTTCCAGAGGAATATATAAAATATTTCCCCTATTATTTCTGGTCAGCGAGGATGTTAGTTTAGTGCAATCTAACATTCCTCATAAAGATTCTATCTCTGCAGTTAGATAATAAAAGGGACACTTGCATGAGAAAATTGAGTTATCAGCTTTTTTTCATAAACTGAAAGTGCGTACTTCACATAGCACAGATAGCTGCACTTCTTTATTTTTGGAGAAATAAACTTTCCTCTTATCAGAGTTGCATCACTGAATGCTGGGAAGTCCCCTCCACTACTGGCATGATTGGCTTGATTCCATGTGTACTAAGGAGCCAGTTAATGGTAGCCTAATTTGCTAGTAGTGAGTGTTATTTTGATTGTCTCCTCATTATTCTAAAAATAATGTACTGGTAGTAAGATATCATCTATATATCTTGAATGTTGTCAGCAACAATTTAGTTTCTATCAATCTATGTTTCTTTAAAGCATGCAAGAAATAGTGAGTTTAATTAAAGTGGTTTTTTTTTTGTGGCTTGGCAAAAAAGGTTGAGCCATGCAAATTAAACATTGACTCAGCATTGCAATAAAAAAAATTCTTGTAACTTTGGAATTTCTGAGAATACTGTCCTGCTTCCTAGCCAGATAAGTTTACTGCATGGGAGAACCAGAAACACCCAGACACAACCATCAATGAGGTGCTACCGATCTCCCACAACATAGTTTTGTGTATGCGAACCCTTAGGCCCCTATTTAATTGTCCAGATTGCAGTTACATGGTCCCATTAATGTTACTGATATTTAATTGGATACATTTTGCTACTCATATTCCAAACGTAACTCATTCTGATCTCTTTCTTTGATGTACCAGGCAAAGGTTACCAGTGCTAAAGACCAATAAAAAAAATCCATATTTAATTAAAAAAATTCAACAAGCCTGCAATTGCCTTCAAATCAGTAAATGGCAAATGTATCAAAATATTATACGAGTACTAGATAGGACTCGCAAGTGGTTAAACACTTCTTTGTAACACCTCAAAAGCAAATAAACACACACCACTGTACTTAAAAATACTGGGAAAGCAATGAAAGACATTAGAATTGATTGCACAACAGTCTCAAGCTCACAAATCTGAATTTTAAAAATATTTTTGTAATGTTCTAGTTCCATGTCATATCAATCCCGGTAATCAAGGAGTTCATACATATCATGGAACCCGCATGGACTAGAATAGTTGAATTATTGATTTTCTATTGATTTCAACTTTGCTGGATTGCGCGTACGATCGCAAATTGGACTTCTAAACACTAACAGATTGTAGTTTAAAATCCATGTTTAACTGACATCATGATGACGGTCTAATTTACTATTGGCTCTGTCTAAATTGTAACTTACGTGCTTGCTTAACTAATCATGATCATGTCCTGAAATGCTACGTACGGGTTCATGGTTGGCGTGTTGGGACTGTGAGCATGTAATTACGGTCTTGAGTCAATTAAATACATCTGTATATGTAACAAATGTTTAACCCACAGACAAACGGTCAGTATGAAGGTAATTACGGGCTTGGAATTAAATGGGGGCCTTAGTGTCTATCTATGAAGCATATGCTAATTCAGACCTTGAACCCATGATTAGGAATATCAGTAGCATCTTATTGGCAAAGGTTCATTGTGACTGAAACATACAACCGTGGTTTGTTGGTTCTCCCGTGCACAAGATACATTCAAATATTTGCTCTAACAAGTAACATGTGATTACACCTGAGGTTACCTTATTGCAAAATTTATCACCACTTCTATCTCAGTTTTTGGCAAGGTAGGCGGGGAATTGTTTACTTTGGGTACCATCTTCATAAAGTTATTTGCAATTGACACACCGTTCAAAAATGACAAAGCCCAGAGATATCTACACCGAGTCTTTTACTGTGAGATGATATCTCTATGAGTAACTGTCAATGCTAAAGGTCCTAATCCATCTTAATCCATGTTACCAATGGACAATCAGAAAAGCAAAATGAGAACACTGATTCATATGTAGGGAAAATATGAACTATGAATAGCCATAAGGACTAGTAACTTGTTTCACATTGTTTGCATGATGATCTTGATTCGGCAGGGAAATATTTTTTTGCCCCAGGAGCTTATTTAATTTACGTATGTTCTTCTGTAGGGTGGCATTGTGCTGTAGTATTAAGGTCCTCTGCATCCAGTAGGCCATAGTGCCAGTACAGTAGAGTAGATCCTAGTTTCCAGCTATGTGCAATTCCTCCTGGAGGTGTAACTACTTATGGTGTAATCCTGGTCTATCCAAGACACCTACTACTGTATCATCTTTTTGAAAAGCACCTCTCAGAGGGTGTTCCTCGAAGTATATATTTATTTAACTATAAGCTTATGAAAACAAAGATAGATCCAAAAGCTTAAGACAATAAGACACAGCATAAGTCGCACCCTGCTGCTCCTTGAACATTCACACATATCTGATCATCTCACCGAGGATTGACACATTACAGACATTTATGAATGAAGCTGTTTACAGGAGCCTTCCTCTACCAAATCTAGTGCTCCTGGGCATACTAGGTCCCTGATACAGATGATTTGCTGATTTGTCATAGACAATTGAAAACAAACACATGATTTTATGTATGTCATCTGTATCCAAACCAATAGTCTGATATGAATATGTAGTAAATACCACTCAAAGAGCAATCTGGGACTAAGAATAACAGTTGGTGCTACTTAATAGGATCTAGTCAAACTCAATCCACCTCACAAATACTCCCATAGAGAAAATAGATTGGGAACCTCTACCCAAAGGTTACCCTTCGGGAATGCTACCCTGTCACCCGTGTGTTATCATATATGCAAAAAACTTTCTTGTAGACTAGAGGTATAACAAAAACAGTATTGCCATGTATACAAACCAAGTGGCCCTACCCATACACATAATATTTTTTATATGTATACTTACACCAATGTTGATTTATTCTGATATGAACATATTCCTTACTTCAACACCACACATAGCCCCTACTCTGCAACTCTTAAATAGTTGTTTCATAAACATCTATGGACAAGTGAAAATAGCTAAAAGCCAAGTAATGACTAGGTTGTACTTTAGAAATAAGCAACAACTATTTTGTAAAGGAAAATAAAATAGATTTCTGGATTCTTTGTGATACATCATCACAGTGTTAACCCCTCTTCCTTTCTTCATGTTTCATTCCAATGTAGGGTTTCATCCCCAATGTAGGGTTTCATCCAATGATATGAGGCACCCTGCAATGGCTCCTAAAACCTTACGCTCATATAGCCCCCTCCCTTGCATGTGTTTGAGAACTAAAGTGGTGACATCATTGATGACATCACTACTTGACTGAAGTCAGATTCTCTGAGGAACTCTTAACGTGGCTATCTGCCCAAGGAGCTTACATCAACCTCAACTCAAAACCCATATTAATGTTACCGTTCATGATTCCCTAACTCTAGTATAATGGATTTGAACACTACAGAAGCTTTTTATTGATAATATGCTCTTCTGAAGAACTAAGAATTATAATAGGCAAGTAAAAAACTGTTATCATTTATGTATATTATAATGGGCATGTCCATTTTCGTGGGTTTTGCTGTAATATTGATACTGATTAAATTAGATATATACATTCAGTATAACTAATAGTATCTGGTCAATCTTGACAACTCAGGTAAACAAAAGCATGGAGTTGGGTTTATATATAGTAAAAGTAATGAAATTATTTATTTTTCCTAAAAAATACTTTTCTCATTGTCAAATTTTGTTCTTTTAAGGAGCCTAATGTAAATATGTGACTTTAATGGCTCCTCATAGTCTAATTCGAAAAAAACTTCTTGACTCTGAACACTGAACAAATATGACAAAACATTAAGGTGCAAGATGTTTGATTTAACATAGCAGAAATCTTCGCCCGTCTGTATACAGGATGTTACAAACAAACAGATTAGTCTAATTGTGCTATGATCTGTTGATAAAGAAAGCAATAAATACTGCCTAACAATGGAGCAGGTCAATAAACCCCCCATACACCTCATTTAGGTAATACATCAAGTAGACATTAGAAACCCATGTTACTGCTACTGTCAGAGATAATCTAGATTTTATGATGCCAGAAGCCCACTTGAATGTTTGCCCCCAGCCCCATAATAAACCTTTTTTACTGCTTCCTTTACTTACATTTTTTATATGTCCTCAACTTCCCTATTACTTGATCTCATAGACCTGGTTTATGATTAGGTTGAAACATTACATTTTTAGTTAAACCTGCAGAAAAATGTAGACAAACCAATAATCTGATATGAATAATTTGGCATGAATTAGGTTTCCTCAAATATAGATAGTGGATACCACTCAAAGAGCAGTCTGGCACTAAGAATAATAGCGGATGCTACTTAATAGGATCTAGACAACCACAATCCTCCATACAAATACTGCTATAGAGAACTGCTACCCAAATGGTCCCCTTCTGGATTGCCACCTTGTTGTGGTGAGGGGGCCTTTTGTACCTCAATTAAGCTGTGAGCTATACCATGTAGTGTCACCCAAGATGGGCAGGTCATACCAGAGAGGTTAGGCAAATCAGGGACCACTGGAGAAGGAACTGGCAGCCCACGCCTGGCGTGGCGTGATGCCTGACGTGATGCCTCCATATGGTCATTGAGAATTGGACATGACTGAAGCACTCAACATCAACCCAAAGGGTATATATCAGCTGCATAGACTACACCAGTTGTGGGCAATATACAGCCATCAAGCACATCCAATACATCTCAGTAATGGGAAAGAATGCCCCTCTTCAACAATATATAGTCCAATTTATTTCTCTAAAGCTAGTAAATAATGCCCATTTGTACTTCTAAATACAGTAAACTCCCGGTTATCCGGCACCCAACCAACCAACACTCTCAAGCAACCGGCACCAATTCCCCATTTAAAAAAAAAAACTCTAGCTAAACAGGCATAACCGGCACTATCCGGCACTATCCAAAAGTTCGAGACTGCAAAAAATATATATTTTTGGGGGCCCTAAATGGCCCAGTTTCGGTGCTAATGCCTTTTTAATGGTTTTTTGAGGGGTTTTGGGGTGTTTAAGGGTCATTTAGACCCTTAAAATCGGGGACTCCTGATTAACCTGCAACTATAGTTATCCGGCAATAGGTGGATAACGGGGAGTTTACTGTACTTCTATTCATTATTTATACCTCTTTTACCAATTAATTAATTTCCTTCAATGTCTTTACTATTTTACATTCAGTAAAATAAGAAGGCTCCAAGTGCTTTGAGGCCCTTTAAGGACCCAGGGGCACAGAGATAAAAGATTAAAGAAGATAAAGATTAAAGAAGAAACTGAAAACAAGGAAGTAAAAACCTCTTTGATATTCTGGAATAGAGCAAAAGAAAATTATTGTTTGATTAGTAAAACAAAAAGAAAGAAAAAAAACACTTCTATCCTCTACAAAAAGAAAGTTGTCCAAAGCATATATGAAAAAAACGATACGTTGGAAAATTAGGCACAAAATACAAGTTAGTTGACTTTATAAAAGAGTTCAATACCTGCTTGAAGATTTCAAAAATGAAAATGGATCTACTGCAATAAATATATATTATTATAAAAATAAATGAAACATAGGTTTAGTGGCTAAGTAAACTCTTGCAGAAATAAGAACATCCCACTATTATGATTTTTCACAGAGAAATTTATTAGAGGGTTAATACCAAAGATCTACATTTTACTTTTCAGAATAATGAACATAAAGAAAAATATATGTTAAAATTTAAACAGAAATAGGTATTTTCATAAATGAACATATGTGTAATACAGGGGGCATATGCTTAAAGGAAGCTATGTTTTAAATGGAAATGGATTGCAAGAGCAAAGCTTTGCATGTCCCTGCCCAGGCTCCCAGAATGCAGTGTAATAACTGTATTTCTCAGAATAATAAGCAGGAAACAAGTTTTTTTAACTTGTTTTAGACATTCAAATGTGAACACACATATACTATTTATATAAAATAAAATTATTTAGAATGAAGTTCGAACAAATGTTTGATTTGTTCAACATATAAAGAGCACATACAAAATATTGTACAGATATTATTATTATTATTATTATTATTATCCCAAAAATGACATCAACAAAATTTAAATAAATGCTTGAAAAATTGTGGTAAAGTGAATATAGATTAATTTCGCTGTAAGTAGGCATGTTCATTTGTTCATTTTAGTGCACATTTTACAACTTAATCAATCATATTTTATACATTAATTGAGAAAAGGAACCAATGCTTTTTTGATTGGGTTATTGTAAAATAAAATTACCAAAAATATAAAAAAATAAATAAAAAAAACAACATAAAATGGCGCTGCCAGAAGATTAACCTTTGCTTACTGTAAAAAACAAAATATGCCGTCTCAAATTACATTATCTAATAAATTGGAACAGGTTTCTTATATAGAGTGCTTAAGAAGCAGATTGAAAACAACTCTAAATATTATACGGAGGCAGTGTTGGATTTAAAAAAAACTGTTTTCAATTGCAATGTGATATTTTTTTTCTCTTTTCATTCACTCACTATAATATAATCTCACAACGTGCAGCCTGTGCCTATAAGAGCTAAAGTGCAGCCTGTGCCTATAAGAACCAAAGTGCAGCCTGTGCTTATAAGAAGTAAAGTTCCAAGCAATAACCTGTCTCCTCTTTCTCCTCCTATACATCGCCACCATCCCATTGGGCCCTTATGTCCTCTCAGCACAATTAAAGTGAAGTTAAATTATATATTATCTGATGTAATTATTGTGTTTTATTTATGTCTACTTAGTTTTAAGTTTTTGTATCAAGAAACAACTACATCAGTTCAAAATAAAATGTAAAAAAATTTGGTGTCTGGAACAGATTATTTTAATTTACATTGATCCCTATGGTAAATGGTTGTTTGGAACTCAACATTGAGATTAGTAATATTTTATGCTTGATGCTGTTAAATCATATTGTGTACTCATCTTGTTATATCTTATTTTATTTATGTTATATTCATTTTTTACTATTTTAACTTCAATTATATTGATATTGCAGTTGTTTATTTGTTCAATCGGTCCGTCTGTGATCCTATGGACTGCAGCACGCCAGGCACATTTAGGGAATAGGTGTGCTAATCCATGAGGTTTTCATGGCAAAGATACTGGAGTGGGTTACCAGTACTTTTTCCAGTGGACTGCGATTTGTCTCACCTCTCTGCTATAACCTGCCCATCTTCACCATGATAAGTTAGCGATCCAGAAGTTGTATATTGTTATAGTTGAATGTTATGTTACACTTAATACAATTTATGTAAGAATATAATAATAATAAAAATGGCCTTTTTATGAAAGTAATACAAAAATTAAAAACAGTTAAAACTTATTACATATGTTGGCATCTCCACGGTTGTCTTTAATTCTGGGTCTGATACTGATAATTACCAAATTAGCTGTACTGAAAACATTACCTTCAATACAATTAACTGCATGTCTTCAATCTATATGAAAGAGCATAAATATGGGATTTAGTGGTCCTTTATCATTTTAATCCAGATTTTAAATAACTTCTTTTTGATTTAAGCACTAAACAAATATGACAATACATTAAGGTGCCAAATGTTTGATGTAATACAAGAGAACACTTTGCCCGTCTGCATAAAAGATATTACAAACAGATTAGTCTAACTCTGCAATCACAAGTAGGTAAAGCTATAAAGGACAGTAAATAATGTCTAACAATGGAACGGGTCAATAAACCCTATAATCAACCTCTTGTAGGTTATACATTAAGGAGACATTAGAAGTCCATATTACTGCTACTGCCAGATAATTCAGGTTTATGGTGCCCTTGAATGTGTTTCCTCAGCCCTTCAACTTCAGTTACTTCTCCTCAGCCGTCTAACCTTTGGTTTCTTTACCCGTTCCTTTATTTATTTTTTCATTGGCCATAACTGCTTCCCTTTAAATTAGCTGACTGAATTGTAAACCATCAGTTCTATATCTCGTTCTTAGTTTCTCATCACCATTGGCTTGCCATGTTTGAGTCACAACCAATGGTCATAGGCCTGCTCATACTATCAGTTTATTATGACTAGTTGATTGGGATTTACATATTATGACCAACTGGTTGTGACTCAAACGTGGTAATCCAAAGGTGATGAGAAACTAAGGATGGGATAAAGAACTGATGGTTTATAGACAATTTAGTCAGCCCAACATATTCAGATATAAATTTTGGAGAGACCGAGTTGGTGATAAAATTGTTGTCAGATATCTTACAACAACAAGCATACCTAGGTAACACATTTGTTTCCAAGTTTGAATGTTTTGGAATACTTATCTTGAGACCAATAGAGGACAGTGTAGATTTTATATACGCCGAGGTTATGAAATTGAATAAAGATTGATATTTTAAGTTTCCCTAACAATACTCCTGTACTATAGGCCAAAGAATAATTATGTTATTATAACAGTACTTGTAAATTGCCAGTCAAAAATGACGGTATAATTTTTCACGTCTGACCCCCTGCCCCTGAGTCTCTTTCCCCCTTCTCCCTCCCTTGTATCTGTTCCCCCCCATTTCTGTTCCCAGTGTCTCTTTTCCCCCTTTCACTCCCCAGCGTCTCCCCCCATTCCCTTTCCAGTGTCTCTTTCCCCTCTTCCCTCCCATGTCTCTTTCCCCCAATCCCTCCCCAGTGTCTTTTTCCCCTTCCCTCCCTCCCCAGTGTCTCTCACCCCCTCCCCTTACCTGCCCTCCCCTCCCCAGTGTCTCTATGCCCCTTCCCTCCCCATTATCTCTTTCCCCCTTCACTCCGCAGTGTCTCTTCCACCCATGTGTCTCTTCCCCCCCCCCCCCTACCCAGTGTCTCCTTCCCTCCCCAGTGTCTCTTTCCCTTGTTCCCTCGCAGTGTCTCTTCCCCCCTCCCCAGTGTCTCTTTCCTCCATTCCCTCCCCAGTGTCTCTTCCCCCATCCTCAGTGCCTCTTCCCCCTTCCCTCCCCAGTGTCTGCTTCCCTCCCCAGTGTCTCTTTTCCCACCTTCCCCCCAGTGTCTCTTCCCCCCTCCCCATTGTCTATTTCCCTCCTTCCCTCCACAGTGTCTCTTTCCCCTCTTCCCTCCCTCCCCTCCCCTGTGTCTCTTTCCCCCTTCCCTCCCCATTGTCTCTTCCCCCCTTCCCCCAGTATCTCTCCCCCTCCCCAGTGTCTCTTTCCCCCTTCCCTCCCCTGAGTCTCTTTCCCCCATCCCTCCCCTGTGTGTCTCTTGTCTCTTCTCCCCCTTACCACCCCTGTGTGTCGCTTCAACCCCTGTGTGTATCTTTCCCCCCTTCCCTCCCCTCCCCAGTGTCTATTTTCTCTTCCCTTCCCTCCCCTCCCCAGTGTCTCTTTTCCCACTTCCCTCCCTCCCATGACTCTTTCCCCCTTTCCTCCCCGGTGTGTCTCTCCCCCCTTCCCTCTCCTCCCCAGTGTCTCTTTCCTCCATCCCTTCCTTCCCTTGTGTCTCTCTCCCCCCTTCCCTCACCTGTTTCTCTTTCCCCACATCCCATGTGTGTCTCTTTCCTCACCCTCCTCTGTGTATCACTTCCCCCCTTCCTTCCCCTGTTTGTCTCTTTCCCCCTTCACTCCCCTGTATGTCTCTTTCCCCCCTTCCCTCCCCTGTGTGTTTCTTCCCGCACCTGTATCCTCCCATGTATCTCCCCCTCCCCTCCCCTTTGTGTCTCTTTCCTCCCCCCCCCCCTGTATGTCTCTTTCCCTCCCCTTTCCATCCCCTGTGTGTCTCTTTTCCCCCTTCCTTCCCCTGTGTGTCAAAATATTAGTACTAAAGAGGACTAGCAAGGGCTTTTTCAAACACTTTTTAGAGCTGTAACAGCTATTACACACACAATACTGTACATTAAAAGCACAGGAAGGCATGGAAAGGCATTAGAATTAATTGCACAACAGTCTCAAACCCACAAATATGCTATGTGAACTATTATAGTTGATTACTGTGAATGTCACAAACCTGATTGCTTTCTTTCAAATGAAGTCAATATCCATAAGCCAGAAAGAGTCATATCAATAAAAGTTATGTTTTAATGTTTTACATAGGTTGCAATTATTTCTGTTTGTAGGAGGTATTCCTATTTTTTGGCAGTGAGAGTCTGAATGAGCACTAGACTCTGGGTCCTATTCTTTTGGCCAGATCGTAGTTACACATACTTAAAGTCGATCTTAATATTGCCACATATTCTATTAGCTACTCGCGTCCTGATTGCGAGTTACCCTCCCAGAATCACTATGGGCCAGACAAAAATGCAACTTAGGGCTTACATCTCCTTCGGTTTTAGCCAAGCTTGAACATTATGAGCGCTAAATAATTCAAGTTACACAAAATCAATATTCTATTAGACCCGTAGTTTTAGTTCGCAAATTAAGTCAGACCCGAAACTACAAAAAGTATAATTTTTCTGTCAAAAATATTATGAGTACTAAATAGGACTTGCAAGGCTTTTTCAAAGACTTATTAGAGCTGTAACAGCAATTACACACACACTACTATACTTTAAAAGCACAGGAAGGCATGGAAAGGCATTATAATTAATTGCACAACAATCTCAAACCCACAAATATACCATTAACAGGTATCATTTTTAACTGTTATTTCTATGTAATATGGATCCCAGTACTCAAGGGGTTAATACATATCATGAAACCGACAAGGACTAGAACAGATGATCTAATGCATGTTATAGAGGTTGTGAGCCCGATCAACAAATATTACTTATTGGCACTAATTAATTCGTAGCCTCCAATTGCAGATTACATGTAACTTCCATGTTTTACTGATATCATGATAACGATCTCATTTACTATTCGTTGTGTCTAAGAAGTAAATTCCGGGCTTACTTAAATATTGTCAGAAAAAACACCAGCAGCCAAAATCACCGGTTAGAGTCACTTACGGGCTTCTAATAGAATAAGGCCCTCTATCAGCTTATTAATATTATCCTAATAGGAATTTATTTTCTAAATATATAAAACTCCATATAGTTTATATTTCAAATGAAGTCAACATTAAACGCACAGGAAATTATTGTTTATAATAAATCAAATGTTATAAATGGTGGTTAATAAAACGTCACTTGATCCAGAAAGTAGTTCCGGACGGAGGACAGGAGCCGCAGAGGAAGTGAGTGCAGTGCTGCTGGCACGGTTGCAGCCAGGTAAGAGACACAGAGAAGGGGGAAGGAGACACAAGGGAGGGAGAGGGGGGAAGGAGACACAAGGAGGAAAGGGAGAGGGGGAGAGGAGACACAGGGGAAAGGGAGAGGGGAATTGAGGAACAGGAGAGGGGGAAAGGAGGCACAAGGGAGGGAGAGGGGGGAAAGGGAGAGGGGGAAAATAGGTACAGGAGAGGGGGGAAAGGAGACACAGGGGAGGGAGAGGGAGAAAGGAGAAATAGGAGAGGGAGAGGGGGAAAGAAGACACAAGGGGGGAAATGGAGAGGGGGAAAGGAGGAACAGGAGAGGGAGGGGGAAAGAAGACATGGGATGGAGATGGGGAAAGGAGACACAGGAGAGGGAGAAGGGGAAAGGAGACACAGGGGAGAGAGGGGGAGGTGACAGAGACCCAGGGGAGGGGAAAGAGACACAGGGGAGGGAGAGGTGGGGCGGGTTGGTCAAAACAAGTGACAAGTGGCAGGTTGCCCATGGCGCTCATCGCGAGGCCCGTAAAGCAGACGCCGGGAGGGGCTCGCGATGAGCGCCGAAGGCACGCCCGCAAGTTACAGGGGGACGAGCCAAGCATTTTCTAGCAAACAGCGTTGCCAGCTTTCAAATTTTATTCCTGTCATTTTTGACGGGCAATTTCCTAGTTGAATATATATCTTGTACTGTCTGTGACACTATGGAAAAACAGCACTCCAGGCACATCTTGTGTCTTGTGCTTGTCCATATGGTTCCCTTGGCAAAGATTCTGCAGTGGGTTGCATGTTCCTTCTGCAGTGGATGTGATTTGTCTGACCTCTCTTCCATGACATATCTTCTTGGGTGACAGTACATGTTTTAGCTCAAAGCATCATTAGGGTAAGCTAAATACAAATGGTGTTAGAAGACAAGCTTCCACTCATTACTTTCAGGTTTCTAATCCTGTTAGGATAAAAAGCAAAGACTTGCTGCTATTTAAGCTAAATTGTATGCAATATGTGAAAACTAAAAGCTGTCTTTAATTTGTTACAAATATTTTGCATATTATATACCGGTAGTTAAGTTCTTAACAAAAATAGACTATAAATACAACACGTTACTGATCCACTAATCAGGGATAGAGCTACATCAGGTGCAGCTTTAGCAAAGAACACGGTCCAAGGATAGGTGCCTGTTGCTTTTATATAATTTTTTTTAATGAGCCCCTTGGACACCTATCATATATGTAGGGGTCCCCAAATATTTTACACTGGAAGTCCTCCATTCGCTAGCTCTGCCACTGTCTTTAAATGGCCAATATAAGTACCTTTCAAGTTAAATCTATTTTTTACCTCAAGTCCCAACTCTTTCATTGTCCTAGGAACTATTGACCAGAAAACAAAAAAGTCAACAAAGATTGCATTAATTATGCAGGTTGGATTATCTGCAGCATGCTCACTTGGGACAGGCGGAGGTTATAGGATTACAACCATATTCTTTTAGGAATGCACGGGGAGTGTTTTAGTGAAGAGTGCCCTTAATCATCCTTGTGCTCATTGTCGCTGTGCCCCAATGAAGCCTTTGTGTCCCCTTGACTTGAGGACTCCTTTATCTTCTAGGCTCCGGCTATAAGGTTCAGGCAATCCAGAAGGTCTCACACATTCCCCCCATCCTAGAAGGCCATTCCACCATCTTCCGTCCAATGTGGACTGAATCATCACTAGGGGTACAGCTGCAACCTGTCCACTGAGCACAGGCTCCTGGGCAGCAGCTGCCAAGGGATCCTGGTCAAAAAGCCATGTTCCTCAAGACTAGTGAGACCCCTTGGCTTCACTGGCGTGAAGTACTAATCATATCCTGTTATAGCCATAGTCCGCTTAACCTACAGAGCATTCTTCAGATAATCAATGCAATCTATGTTGATTTGTTTGTCTTCTAGTCAATAGTTCCTAGGTCAATGAGAGAGGTGGAGGAGAGTGCATCAACAGTCATTAATGACAGGACTGATATTTTCTGACTAAAGCCTTTCTTTGCTGCTATTTGCACGTCTATTAGTCCATTTAATGTTCTTTCCCTAGTCACATGAAAATGAATAAGTACCAATTTTGCCATGCCTCTCTACAAATAGAGGGTAACTGGATCCAGTGGCGGAACTAGAGAATGGAGAATGCAAACAAAGTTTGGGGGCCCACTCCCCTATGGGGGTCATAAAAAATGTTTGTTGTGGGCCCTCCTGGTACCAAATCACTCAGTGCCCCCCCCCAGACCCATTCCCATAGCTACCCACCCCTTTCTATAGCTGTTCCCCTTCCACTACCTCCTGCCTGAATGAAGCACACATATGTGCAATTGTACATAGCAGCCATCTTCACATAGCACCAAGATACTCTCAACATCCACCTGCACACAGCACCCATCTTAGCATCTATCCCTGCATAGCACCCAGTCCTTGTTAGCAGCCATCCCCATACAACAACCAACCCACCTCACAGAACCCATCCCCATGTACTTTGAAATTCATCCACCACTCGCACTCTCTCACCTCTTCCTTGATACAAATCCCTATCATCCTGAACTGCTCAACACTGTCACCACTTGGAGCTTCAGTAGAAATGCTCACACTGGTAGTACCGCCTCTGGGTGGATCCATTGTAAATAAAATGCTTCTAGGCAAAACACCCCAAACAAAGAGTTCTTACAAATATTATGTAATACAAATAATTACAGAACTATGAGTTCATCTAATAGGAACATCTTACTAATGACTTGCACAAAATGTGAGCCTCATACAGAGTGGAAATGCTAAGAAGGTAAAAAAAGGTCAAGTTAAAAATAATGTTTGCAATAAAATTATGGGCCTGTATGTTGCATTCATGGGTTCCCTAGTGGTCCAGTGGCTAGGATTCAGTGTTTTCCCCACTGCAACCTGGGTTCACTATGAATCAGGGAACCGAGAGGTCACAACACCCTGAGGCCAAGCAGGATTGGGCCTGGTCTGTACTTGGATGAGGGAATACCAAGAGCTGTATGCTGTGGTCCACTGGAGAAGAAACAGGCAACCCACTCCAGTATCTCTGCCATGGATACCAGGTGGATTAGCACGGTGTGATGCAGTCCATGAATTGGACACAACTGAATGAAACAAACACACATATTGCATACATAATTTATATAAGAACAAATACACAGTATTTTAATGACCAGGTACAGTGCTGTTGTTATTATTCCTTAGAACCACGTTGCATGTGTAAGGTATAATTAGATGGAAATTAGGTGCCACAAAACATGCCATCAGTTTCTCTATTACGAAATATTATAGTATTACAACATCTGCATTCTTTATATTTTTTTGCATTTCATGTCCTGTGATTTTCTGTCTTATTGCAGTTGCTGTGTACTGAATATTGGCCAGATCACCCCATAATTAAAAAGTTTCAGTTCTCAATGTACTATAAACACTTATTTTGTAACAATTGATCCTTTCAGTCCAGCATAAGTGTGGCAACTAATAGATTAATAATCACTTTTTTCTACTGAGGAATGTAAGATGATACTTGATGACTAATTGAGGTAAACACATTAAAGGGACACTCTCATCCCAGTGACACGTTGTTTAGCATCACAAACTAGCTACACATTGTATTCCCCTTTTGGATCACTATCTTGTTGTGGTGAGGAGGATTGTTCATCTCAATAAAGCTGTGAGCTACACCATGTAGGGTCACCCCCAATGAGCAGGTCATAGCAGACAAATTGTGGTCCACTGGAGAAGGAACTGGAAACCCACTCCAATATCTTTGCCATTAAAACCTTATGGATGAGCACAACCAGATACAGGATTTGCCTGGAGCCTTGCTGTCATGCTGCAGAGCTTCAGACATGACTGAATGACTGAACAAATAAATTAATTTTCAACTAAAGTAACCCAATCGAAGATACTCAGCATGGTTTATATGGATCAAATATACAAATGTGTGACTCAATATGCTACTTTGTATCTCACATTCCTTAAAGGGACTCTGTTACCCCAACAGAAGGTTGATTGAATTTTAGAGAGTATTAAAAGCTGGCTATACATAATTTTAACAGTTCTTCTCTACAGTAAATCATTTCTGAAATATTCTGATTTGATTTTGCAGCTCTTGCATGCTAATGTGCGGCTCAGAGTTCTTGATAAGGGTGGGAGAGGGGTCTAACTGCCAGATAAATTTGCAGGCTTTTATTTTGCCCGCTACAGAGACAAAAAAGCAGCATGTAATTCTAATTAGCACATCAAAGGAGCTTATTGCTATGCATGAGCTTATACATGCAGCAACAACAACATGAAATTTCTCAGGATTGATTCACTTTATAAAAAATGGATAACAATTTAACATGCTCTTGATTTAGGATGGTAGAGTCCCTTTATTAGGGAGGTGATTTTAATGTATAATATCTTTGTGGCACATTGCTTTGCCACCACAAAAGCAATCAAGCAGAATGTGTCACTAATTAGCACACATAATACCAAATTTGTATTACCCACAAATAATCCTGAATATATCAGGGATGATCGAATTTAAAAAAAATGGCTAGTATATATATATATATATATATATATATATATATACATATATATAGGTACTTTTAAATGATCATTAAAGTGACCCCCCCCCCCCCCCCCGCAAAAAATAAACATTTAAACACTTACATTGAAGTCAGCAAAATCTCTTGTAATTTCTGACATTTGCAAATCAGGGTTAACACCATCCAAACCCAAGCTGAATTGGCATCAAATTTAAAATGATTAGTTTTGGCCAATCAGATTAGCTGAAACATTTGATTTACACGTTGGGTTCCTGTTTGTGATGCAAAGCAGCCTGGGATATGTAATGTATCACGGATATGTGCTATGTATTGCTGCTGACATACAGACAGGAAGCTGCAAAGAGACTGGGTGAGCAAGTAACAGCAGATAAATAGTGGGTTAATATTACTCCCCTGATGCTGCATGCTGATTGGGGGGATCAGATGCCTGTGCAGACACCCCCCGGAGGTGTCAATATAATCATTAGAGGGATTTTAAGATATAATAAAAATAAAAAGGTTTTATGAGATGTGCTGCATACACATAGTCTGCTTTTTGCCTAAGGATTGCAGAAATGTATCAATCTATGAAACTTGGATATGCCTTTAAAATTGATATAGACATTTGAGTTAACTTTTTATGTATAAAGACCCATCCTCTGAGGTAATGGCCTTATCTACAGCAATTCATTAAAAAAAATATATATAATAGAGACAGAGTAATTTAACAATGTAACACGTAAATGTAATTGCTATATGTCCCTTTAGTTGGACATGCTTTTTTTCTATATTAGCCAGCACTGCTAATCATAATTAATTGCTATTTATAAAGCTACAATGTCTGAATGTGGATCTATCATTTAATTTGCTCACAAAAAGAGTCTAACATATTTATAATGTTAAGGCACTTACAGTGTTTTAATTAAAATCAATGCAATTATGTTTATTTTTAAGTGTAATTTTAATTTCTTCAATAAATGGGACCTCTTTGGTATCACTAATTTTAAAAAAAACAACAACTTGATTTTGGGCTCACAGAGTCCCTTTTTGTCACATTATGATTTTCATGGCCATGTTTGAGAGATAATGCCCGATATGATATGATAGAACAAGATGGTGCCCAGACGCACTTTCATGAATACATCTAGTATTTTAGAGCATAAACTGCAGATTATGGACCTTTGCATGAAATGTGGTAAAATAGGTAGTTTACTTAGGTTGTTTATTTTAAAATTAAAAACAGAGAATCTTATGCTCCTTTAAGACATAATCCATTCATCTCATAGCTCTGCTTAGCTATATGAACACAAACCGGAGCCCTCGCATGGTTCCCTCTTAAAACATTCAGACCACCGCAACTGGGTAACCTTATGTGGGAACCATTTTACCTGGAGATAAAATGGCCATTCTACTTTTCAGAACTGGGGTAGAAAAAAGCAAACTATAATGGATTTTAATGTAGGAATATGGATGGCAAACTGGTCCACTCATTTCTGGTAATACTTTTAATCTTTTAAACTTATAAATCAGTAAACATCTCTCAGCAACATCCTATAACATGCTGCGGAGATGTGGTCCCTGATAGGCTAGGACACTACATTGCAAAAGGCCTACAGAGTCTTTATATGTATACTCTGCAGTGGGCAGGCCCATACAGGGACTATTTGTTTGATTTTAGGCAGTAAATACAGTACTTATAAGCACTTCTTAATAAAGTACATAAATGTAAATAGATACATACTGTAGGTATATTATATACCTAATAAAATGCAGGAACCTTTCATATCCCTTTAATAACACTTTCTATGTAGGTGATACCTAGCAGAAACTCTCATTGCTGTCAGGTAGCTGCTAATAGCTCCTAATGACCCCACTGCTTCCTAACACCCACATAGGTACTACCTGTAAGTTGCAATTCAATTAAAATTCACCAAAACTACTTCATAACATCAAACGGAGCACTGAAAAAAAGTAAAAAGTTTAGAATTATTTAAAGGTAAATGCAAGTGAGCCGGGTTATTAATGCATCTGATAGAGGAGAATTAGTAGTGTATGAAAACAATTATTTGCATGAAAAAATACCAAAATAAACATTTAAACAGTTACCCTAAAAAGTGCTAAATTTCTTGCATTTGCAAACTGTTTTCTATCAATGTGGACACCCCCTCAAAATCCCAGGAAAATTTTGCATACATAATACATTGTATCTTTTAGGCCTGGGGATTGTGCTGGCAGCTTTCCTTTCGTTTTCTGTAATACCCAGAACAAGGTCTGTGTCCCTTCATTCACTGATTGTTTTACCTACATCTCAGGTGAAACTTCCCCCAGCCCCAGTGATTTGCCCCTGTAACCCCCCCAGCCCCACTTATTTACCTGGTCACCTCCCCCACCCCAGTTAATTGCCCCTGTGATCTCTCCCAGCCCCAGTAAATTGCCCCATTACATCCACCAGCCCCAGTGAATTGCTCATGTGAACTCTCCCAGCCCCAGTGAATTGCCTCATTATCTCCCCCAGGCCCTGAGATCTCTCCCAGCCCCAGTAAATTCTATGCACTCACTCACACAGAAACACATGCGCTGACCTCAAACGTTGCAGGTCATTGCAGGACCATAAATAAAGCATAAATGCTCATTCGCCTAAAGGACCAATTAGAATAGGAAGAAGAAGCTGAAATATTTGGTTTTGGTACAATTATAATTTGTCAGAATTTATCAAGGAGAGGGTTTATGTCTAAAGAACAACCATGTAACCAACCGCTCAAGCATTTTTACTTGAATGTCAATTTATGGTCCTTTAAGGACACAGTGTAGTAGTCATCTATGCTGGCTGCATAAAGCATTGCTGATTGGCCGCAAAGCTGACACACTCACAAGGGCAATGTACACTTTTAGAAAATCGTACCCAGAGAAGCCGAGCTCAATTCTGGGGGTGTAAACATCGCCTGCAACAGTTTATTTTTTAATGCAAAGCTAAATAAACATACTGCATGAAAATAAATGTAATCATACACTACTAAGTCCCCTCTACAGGATGCATTCATAACCCACCTCACTTTAATGTGCCTTTAAACCAGTTGTTACCCAAGTAGCCGTCCCTCACATGCAGTGTTTGTGTCTGCAGGTTCTGAAAATGTGCATGCACTCTGTTTGCTAAATGAAAACAATTTGCTTTTTTTGTTCAAACTAACTTCAAAGTAAAAAAAAAAGTTGGCATTTATTATCACCATAAAGAGATAATATAAAACTTTTTCTCAGTGGACCAGGGCACAGGCAGCTTAGCGCCTGCAGTAGTCAGCTGGGCCTTCCAGTCAGGAGGAATCTCTTTTGAGATTATAGTTCACTTCTCTGAACCTACTATAAGGTAATATGTAATATAGGCTTCTGTCTGTCTGTTTTGTTTATTACCTTCTTTTAATATATTGCACTATTTTCTATCGTAGTTAAAAAATAGTTTTTTGAAAAAAATAAATCCCAATATTTTAGTATATAACCATTTAAAGGGAGCTTTTAATGTGTGTTCTCCTTCCAGGCATGTGACCTTTCCATCTCTCTCTTTCCATAGCAGAAGTAGTAATGACGTTAAATACATAAAAACTTTAAAAACTAACACTGCAGCACATAAAATATTTAAAAAATGTTATTAAATTAAACAGTTTTTACAGCTTCTCCTCTTGATATTGACTGTTCTGTCTGATGACCATGCTCTCGGCAGTAGCATTTGTGGGCTTGAACATGACCACGGACGCAAGCCTGTAATTCGTGGTTCAAGCCTGTAAGATCGGAGCACTTTAAATGCATATATAAATTCAAAACAGCACTGTAAATGATGGGGAACACAATGGGTGACATTAGAATTAATAGCACAACATTCTCAAGCCCGCACATCGCCAAAATATAATACTTTTTTTTTTATGTTTAATTTCCGTCCAAAGTCTTATGGGCTTGAATGACCTCCAAGCCGGTAACTTGTTATTCAAGCACGTAGGACTTAGAAAAAAAAGTCCTACGGGCTTGGAGGTTGAAGCGATGTGCGGGCTTGAGAATGTTGTGCTATTAATTCTAATGTCACCCATTGTGTTCCCCATCATTTACAGTGCTGGATTGAATTTATATTTGCATTTAAAGTGCTCCAATTTGTAAGTAAGCCCTTTGCGAGATTCCTTGGTCCCAGTAACCTGTGGTTCGATTTTGGCAATTTGCGTTCTTGACGGAGTGATTCGCGATGGAAAATCGGAGCAATTGAATAGTGAGTTGCGGCCGTGAAAGACCATAGGCTTGGAGGGAAGTTACTTGCAATTTTAAGAATCGCAATGGATCGTGGCTCGCAGGAAGTAACCCGATCGGAGCCCGCAAACTGAAGGCATTTGAATAGCAAAGTAACCCGCGACCTCCACTTGTGAGCCCGGATCTAAAAAATGCAGCCATTGAATGAGGCTGTTAGGCCCCTGTTCAATTGAGCAATTGTTAGTTACTGGAGCCAGTAAAGTAGCCCATAAACTAATTTGCTGTTCAATTGGTGTCTTTTAGCTACCTGCATACGATCTGCGGGTTTAAGGCTGAAAATTCCTGCGGGTGTCAAAATCGTAACTCCGACCTATCTAAGCCTTTGTTCTTTCAAGCCCGTAAATAATACAATTGCAAATCGCTATTCAATTTCTTCAATTTCTCAAGCCTGCAAATGTTCTCACACCCTTAAATAGCAAATGTAGAAGAAAATGCTACAGGTAACAGATAGGACTCGCAAAGGGGTTAAACACCTGGTTGTAGCACTGTAAATGCAAATAAAAAATCAATACTGCACTTTAAAATACAGGGAAAGCAATGAAAGACAGTAGAATTAATTGCACAACAGTCTCAAGTTCGCAAATTGGTAATAAAAAAAAATTCACGTTTAATTTCCGTGTTATATCAATTTCAGTAATCAATGAGTTAATACATATCAGGCCACCCACATGGACTAGAACAGTATTGTCATTAATTTTTATTATTTTGTACATTGCCGGATTTCGAGTCCGATCACATATTGGACAGCTAAACGCTAAGTGTTTGACGTGTAACCTCCATGTTTTACTGACATCATGATGACGGTCTCATTTACTATTGGATGTTTCTAAATTGGTAGTTACAGACTTGCTGAATTGATCATGATCATGATCTGAAATGCTACTTACGGTGCATAGTCTATGGTTTTGGCTTCCGGACATGTAGCTGCGGGCTTGTTCAATTGAATTGGTCTGTAACTGTTGCAATTTTCAAGCCGGTATGAAGTCAACTGCGGGCTTGCAATTGAATGGAGGCCTAAGTTTCCTCAGGCAACAAATCTTATGCATTGTTTAAATAGTCAAAAGTCTATATAAATAGACTGGCTTGAAATACTTCATATACCAGGGAGCACCCGTTCCATTTACAACACTATTTAACACTCCAAAATACCCCTAACAGAGGTATTGATATAACACAATTTTATACTATATATGTGGTGAACTACCTACTCAGAAAGTCCACAAAACAGGCTGAGATCCCGCTCCATGGATAGGATACTCAGCTTGTGTTTAATCCAACCTTGGCTTTGCATAAAAGCTGTGTAATACAGCATGCATAAGCATAAAGGAAGCCATGTTTGATGATGGCTATGGATTGAAGAGCGAGGCATTTTTGGGCACATTTGCATGTCCCAGCTCGGCTTCCCAGAATGCAGTGTAATAACTGTTTTTCTCAGAATTCTGAGCTGGAAGCAGGTTTTTAAACTTGCTTTAGACATTTAAATGTGAACACAGATGTACTATTTATTCACTATATATATATATACATAGGTTATATACTATATCTCCCATCCATTTAACAACATTGCCAACATAAAGCATTTATAGGTTCCCAAACTATGGGTCATATACCATCAGTGGTCCATGGCTTCTATATAGGGGCTCATCGATCCAGCTGGAGATACAAAAACGTATTAAAGACAATTAATGGAAAATGCTTGATAATCTGTAAAATTCAGAGTTTTTTTATCTGGAAAATTTGGTGAAAAAAATATGCTCACCAATCCTAGAAACTAGATTTTACAGTTTATAAGAACAAAAACTTTATTCCACTATAGAACAGTGCATTACAATTGCAGACAAAAATCAGTAGGTGGTCTGCGAAGACAATAAGCAATATTCAGGTGGTCCATTGAAAAAATAAAGATGGGGCACCACTGCTATATCTGAACAAGTGGGAAAATAAATGTGTCCCATGTACTGAATCTAGTTTGATCATTGTAGTTATGCTAGGGTAGATACCTAGAGAAGGGGCCCAGGTTGTTCCTATACTCCGCATGATGCAAAAGAGGTAAAAAAAAAATTTTTTACGTTTCTATTTAGACTTCCTGGCATATTTTTTTTTTTTGTTCTTCTCTTCACCTTGTCTTTAGAAAGCTTACACCGCCAACTACATGCAAATAAAAGAAGATAAATATAAAACCTATGATAACAATATTATTTATTCACAGATTTGCACAAAACAAGTTATTTTACTGTATTTGGAGTAGCAGGGGCTTAGCTACTACACAGGTACTGCCAGCACTTATTGAGAAAAAGTAGCCCTTACTTGAGAAGTCAGAGGAATTTGTTAGATAACTCAATCTGGTGGAAATTGACACCACACCATCGGCAAAAAAATTGCGCTATAGCTGAGAGGTGCATTGCCCACCACCACGTGAAGTGAAAGGGACCCCATTTCTGAAGCCATAATCCTTTCCAAGCCTGCTGCAACAGGTACCAAACCTGGGGAGGGAGGAGGGAGATAAGTATTATGCCTACTGGTACCCGAATCCAAAAGGCAGCCCACCAGGAAGTGAGGAGAATATAAAGCCTACCCCCCAACCTGGGAAGGCCCACCCCCTTAACCCCAACTAAACCATATACAGGCTCCCTATTCCTAGTCCAGTCAACTGCCCACTATCCTAAACTTTTTCAGCCGTGGGCTGCATTGACAGGTGCATAGTCAATAACGTATTCCTAAATAATAAAAAATAATAAATGAACGATCATATATACATATAAACCAAAACAAATGATTCGGACACCACTATGGGGTAAACTGGCCGCAGCTCCTTTTATTGAAGAATTATAAGTATAACCTTTGAATAACAATAACCACCTAAAGAGGTGCATTGCCCACCACCACGTGAAGTGAAAGGGACCCCATGCCCTTTACTTATATCCATCACTGTCTCCAATACCAGCCATATGTGGGCAACCCCCCCTCACCCCAAGAGCACCACCCTAAGCAGATGCTCTCCATCCCACAGAGAGTGACTAAGCACACGAAATTGAGCTGTAGACCCTTATCTTTTGATGCAGCCTCACGGTGGGCCCAATAGATATATTGATTATCCACGTGGCCACTGGCCTAGCACCTGGAACACACAACACAGAAAACCATTATTTTTTATTCAAAATTCAGAACAAAACATAACAAATATGCCGTTTAGTACTATCCTACCTACCTAGTGACATAATAATAACTTCTTGTCGCATGACATCCCCACCCTATCTGTCAGTATGTAGTTTGAATGTATGTGCCTCTCCCAAATTATATATATATATATTTATTTATTTATTTTTTTTTTTTTTTTTTTTTTTTTATCATGTCGGTACCAGCACCTGTCATTAACAGTCGAATCCCAACTCCTATAGTGTGCCATAGGAAAAGGGGTAGCTTCCACACTTGCTCCTGGCGCCAAAGCTCAAAATCTTTTCCACTGAGCACGTGAAAGAGCATCAGCGATATAATTTTTTCTACCTGGAATGTGTATGGCCCTGTACAGTATGTTCTTAAACAACCCAAAACCAGGTGCCTGAGGAGACGTACCACTGATAGTGAGGTGGCGGACAATGAATTTATTGCCGAGACTACTGCTAGGTTGTCGCAGTGGAAGGACATGTGCTAATTCCTCAAGTGATCCCCCCATCATTGTATACTACTATTGGGAAGAGCTCAAGGAATGCCAAATTCTTAATAAGACCAGACTGGACCCAGTGCTCTGGCCATGACTGCTGACACCATTGCCCTTTGAAATAAGCCCCAAAATCTACGCCCCCGCCGCGTCCGTGAACAAATATATGTCACCGCTATTGACTCGGTCCGCCATAAACAATGCCCTGCCATTGAACTGCGCTAGAAATGTTTTCCAGACCCGGAGGTCCTCTCTCATGGAATTATTAAACCTAATCATATGGTATGGTTTCTTAACTCCAGACATGGCCAATGATAGGCGCCTGCTGATAATCCTTCCCATTGGTATTATCCTGCAGGCAAAAGCCTACCCAAAAGAGAATGAACTTCCCTAAGAGTGGCCTTCTTTTTACTAAGAAACTCACCAATAGACTTGTCTAACTCTCGCACCTTGTCCAAGGGGAGTGAGCTTCTGAAACCCACTGAGTCTATATTAATTCCCAAGAAATCCAGATTAGTGGCAGGCCCTACTGATTTATCAACTGCTAGTGGAATCCCAAAGTCACAGGCCACTTCCTGGAAACATTCCATAACATATCTAGCCTGTGATAAAGAATACCCCACTATCAAGAAGTCATCTAGGTAATGTATTATAGCTCCTCCTTGCGATACCTGCTTTACTACCCACTGAACAAATGTGCTAAAGGCCTCGAAATAGGAGCATGAAATTGAGCATCCCATAGGCAAGCAAAGATCCACATAAAATCCACCCTGGAAACAGCAGCTTAGAAGGTGATGTGATTCTGGGTGGCCTGGAAGTAACCAGCCGAAGGCGCTCATTGCAGCAAGTGCTGCCCTCACACATGCAAGCCTGGCTGCGCAGCACTTAGGCTGCAAGCACGCAGAACTTAGGCTACAATGAGCGCCAAAGACGATCATTGCACTGCAAGCCTCGCAAAGCAAGGCAAGCAGTTGAAGCAGGTAACGAGTAACTCAAAAAACACGAAAAACAAAATAAAAACACACTCACACACAGCACAGGGGGAGAGCCAGGAAGCCTGGGAGTTAGGTTGAAACGATTTTGAGCCATATTTGCAGTTTTCCGTCACTCAAAAATTGGCTAAGCAAGAAAAAAAATGGCGGACAAAAAACATAGAAGTTCTGAAAAAGGAAGAAAACGAGGCTCTGCAACGGCAGGCACGCAGAACTTAGAAAATACACAACGGCGCAAACAGTAACACTTACACTAACCACGCCAAGCACGTAGGACTTTGAAAATACAACCACGCGGACCAAAAGCCTCACATTGTATGCCAACCAGCATTTCCAGCCTTACAATTTCATTCCCGTCATTTTGGATGGGCAATTTCCTAGTCACTAATATCGTTTACATTGTATGTAACGCTGTTTAGCACATGCATACTACGGAAACTATATGAACAGCAATGCGCAATGTGTTGCATTAGCTGCACACGCATTGCACCACCATGCGCTGCGATAGCCGCACAAACACATTGCGCGTGAATACGCACAGCATGCTGGAGGAGGGGAGGAGTAGGAGACGGCGGGAGAGAGACACGGAGAGGGGGAGACATGGGGGGAGAGAGACAGGGGGTAGAGACACAGTGGGGTAGAGATACAGGGGAGGGTGTGGGAGAGAAACATGGGAGGAGAGAGACAGGGGGAGGGGGAGAGACAGGGGAAAGGGTGGGAGATAAACACGGGGGGAGGGTGAGAGAGAAGGAGGGATGGAGAGACAGAAGGAGGGAGCGAGAGAAGGAAGGAGGGAGTGAGAGAGAGAAAGAAGGAGAGAGATGGGGCACAGAGAGAGAGGACATAAAGACAGAGACACGGCATACAGAGAGAGAGGGAGAGAGTGCACAGAGAGAGAGAGAAAGAGAGGGAGAGGGTGCACAAAGAGAGAGGGAGAGGGCGCTCAGGGAGAGAGAGAGAGGGTGCAGAGCGAGAGAGAAGGAGGGCGCAGAGAGAAAATATTATACTGTAATTTATGACGGGCAAACAACTAGTAATCAAATATTTAGGATTATTTTCTCTTCTTGGCATTGTCTGGGTCCATTCATACCTCTGGAAGGTGCTATCCACAGATTATGTTAACCATCAATCCTTGCAGATCAGGTACACCCGTACATGTTGACTGTCTTCCCTAGAGTGGATGGGATAATCCAGCAGGACAATGCAACATGTCATATAGACAGAATTGCCCAAGAGTGGTTGGAGGAGCACTACAGAGACTTCCAAGTACTTGCCTGGCCTCCAAATTCCCCGGACTTGATCCCCATTGAGCACCTGTGGGACCACCTTGATTCCCATGTTCTCCGAATGGATCCTTTACCATACACTTTTCAACAGCTGTCGGATACAGTGAAGTCTGAATGGCTCCAGATACCCTTGACAACCTTCCAGCATCTTGTTAACTCACTACCGCACTGTCTAGCTGCAGTCCCTGCTGCACATGGTGGTTATTCGGGATATTAGCTAGTGGTCATAATAATGTAACTGGACTGCATATAAGTTTGTTTCAGAAAAATATGAATAAATAATACGCTAATTAGCTGTGAAAGATTAGAGTAGATTACAGACTCATAAGTAAATTACAAACAAATATTAACAGGTCATATGGAAATCCATTATGAAAACGTGCTAATGAATAGGTAATGGACTAGTAAATAAATAACAATTTAATAGGTAGGGATCTTATGATGATATATGAGAAGACAAAGCACTGTTGAAACCAAGAACTTTAAAATATAACAGATGAAAAAGAAAAAAGAAATAAATAGAAAAATAAGCAAAAATGTGCAAGTTGATGGTGTGAAAAACCATGGCAGATATCTATGTGACATAACTAATATATATGAAGTAATAAATTGTATCTGCTGCAAGGAGTATTGATCCTATGCTGTGTTTTAAATGTATCAAAGTACCATAAAAATACCTGACTACCGAATAATAATAAAAGATAATAATGTGAGATAATATGGCAGATATCTTGGGACATGACTGATAAAGTGTAAAGTGATAAATGATATCTGATAAATAAAATGATGCTTCAGTTTTTATAATATATCAAATTACAATAAATTGCCAGAGGACTGATTATTAATTTAAAAAACAAAGTGTGTTAAAAAAATGATAACATAATGTTTCCCTCTTTTGAAATTTAGTATACAGGTTTAATTACAATCTAAAGATAGGCATTGAAGCAAAACACCTAAGTGAGTCCCTCAGGAGTTTGTGAATGCAGTCGGTAAATCCATCCATTCTTTTTGGAGGAGCAGTCTGTTTAAATCTCTTTATCTATACCACAGAAGGTAAGGAGACTTGAATCTCTATTATGGTAAAACTTAACGTGCTTTGCCACCAGCGTATCATAGTCATTGCTGATGGAGTAAATATATTCCCAAATATGTCTCCTGAGTTGCCTCATAGTTTTGCCAACATAAAATGTATTACAAATACATGTAATATTATATACTAAACCAACTGTGCTTCAATTAAAAAATCCCTTAATCACAAATTGTTCTCAGATTGTTGGATTTAATATGTATCTGTTTTTTAAGACTCATAAACAACCAACCTTTGCAGTATTCACAGCGGTAGAAGCCATGCCTGGGTTTTAACCAATTGGTTGGAGAAGGTTTGGAACAAAACAGACTATCACATATATAGTTGTGAGCAAGCAGGCCGTTGCTAATGCTGCGGGCTCGCGTAGCGAGCCTGTGGTCCTTGCGAAGCGAGGGCCGCAGTTGCTGGCATGGAGCGCCAAAGGCCATATTTACGGACTTACGACACAAAAATACGAGACTTTTTACGACCCATTACGACCTTGCAAAAATACAACCTTACCGCCCGAAACCCGCGCACATGAAAACATGAAAAACACAATAAATACACACAACAAATACATAAAAAGCTTACCTACAGCAAGGGGGGGCACCCAGGATTTTGAAAACTGAAGTTACGCCTCAATTTAACTCGAAATAAAAGAGTTTAGACACCCGAAAAATCCCGTAAGCGAGAGAGAAAATGGCCGCCGAGAAAAACAAAAACGAGCCTACAGGACTCTAAAGACGCAAAACACCACCAAACACCTACGGATTTTCCGATAAAGACGTACGAGATCCGAAAACAAGGACGCAACCCGCGCCCCGAAAAACATTAGAAACACACCCACAGCAAGGAGAGGCACCCAGGACCTCTGCAAGTGCAAATCACCTAAGCGAGAGAAAAAATGGCCGCCGAACAAAACGAAAACGAGGCTAAAGGACCCTAAACACGCAAAACACCACCAAACACCTACGGATTTTCCAAAAAAGTCAGACGACATCTGAAAACAAGGACGCAAAATCAGCCACAGTCGCATACCACACATTAGGCGCCATTTTAGAACACTAACTTATACAATCCGGAATTACACACCTACCCTAACGGATTTGCCTCGCGCACGCACACTATAACACTTCACACTGCACACATTCATGACACTTACACAGCAGCTCCACAGCACTGATGCTGCAGCAACATGAAAACAGATTGCCAGCTCTTCAACACAATGCTTCCTGCATATATTACTTCACAATAGGTAAAGTATATACATTTCTTATTTTATTAATTATTCATTGCCATACCAAAAAAAAAAACACCAACGCTACTCATAGCACACAAACAACCAAGAGCCTCGCAATGAGCGCCAAAGGCGTTCAGCGCGAGACTCGCAATCAGCGCCCAAGGATCTCGGAACACCACAAAGTTAATTTCGCTCACAAACAACATTACCTGCCTTCCAATCTTATTGCCGTCATTTTTTGACGGGCAAGTCGCTAGTGTATAAAGAGTCTTTTAGATCCCTGCTTCAGTAGTATGTGATAGATTCTCCATCTGAAAAACATCTCCAGAATTCGTCACTATCTTACACAAGACACAACTAAAATCCTTCTACACTCTCTCATCATCTCTCGACTAGACTACTGCAACTCGCTTCTTGTTGGCCTACCCACCACCCGACTGTCTCCACTTCAATCCATTATGAATGCCTCTTCTAGACTCATCTTCCGTACACAACGTTCAGTGTCAGCATCACCTCTCTGTCAATCACTCCACTGGCTTCCCTTAGCCTCAAAAATAAAATTTAACATCATGACCATAAATTACAAAGCCCTCAACAATAACGCTCCCCCATACATCTCTGCTCTCATCTCCAAATACTCCCCCACCCGCCCTCTTCGTTCTGGTAATGACCGTCTTCTTTCTACAACTCTTGTCACCTCCTCTCACTCCTGCGTCCAGGATTTTTCTTGTGCTGTCCCTAGTCTCTGGAACTCCTTGCCTCGCTCCACCAGATTATCCTCTTGTCTCAAAACATTCTAAAACCTCACCTCCTAGCTCAAAGACAGGGCCCTCCTTGCTTTGGTATTTGTTAATCTGTATTTATCTTTGTCTGAACTTAACTTATGTACAGCGCTACAGAATATGTTGGTGCGTTATAAATTAACTATAATAATAATAATAATAATAATAATAATAGATGCATTTAGAGTAATGGAACTCTCTAAATCTATTATGATCTCAGTAAATGCCAATATGTATCTAGATCTTATAATTTTCCTATAGTTGCCAAAAATGCGGATTGCTACTTTTTCATCCTTTGTAAATTAGTTTCTTTAGTACTGTTTAATAATTCAGAGAACTATCTTGATCAATGATATACTGAGGTGAATCTCAGAACAATTAGATTCTTATTTAAGATGTTAATAAAGAGATGGAAAACATCTTCAGAACCTTTCTTAATTACTAATATGTTGCATGTCAGGTTTTAGCAGAAGATGACATCATTTGATTATTCACATGAGATGCGAATTCTCTGTAACCTTACTCACCCGCTACATGGAAGTATTTTACAGACGCGTTCAGCAGAAAAACAGGTAGCTAGACAAGACAGAGCTGCATTTACCTGCTATATAGACGTCACCAGGGGACACACCACCCTGAAGCCATGCAGGGTTGGGCCTGGTCTGTACTTGGAAGAGAGACTACCTAGGAATACCAGGAGCTGTATGCTGTGGCCCACTGGAGAAGGAACTGGCAACCCACTCCAGTAACTCTGCCATGAATACCAAGTGGACCAGCATTGTGTGTTACGGTCCATGAGATCATGGAGAGTCTGACATGACTGAACAACACAAACACACATAGTTCATTTAGCAGGGATAGTTGGAAGATTAGTCAATATACGTTATCAATAGTATTTTGAGGGTCTTCAGCCAGCTTTTCTGTAATAGTATTTAATATATAAACTACTGACCATTCCACACTCTATATACCCTATGCATGGGTGTAGGAGCCTAAAATAAAATCTGGATAATTCAACTCTAATCGCAGTACAGGAAGCAGGGGCAGATCTACCACTTTTTGGGGGGCCAGTTGCTGAAATGTCTTAAAATCTTTTTTTGTGGTGGTGTCCTCCCCCAAAAAATTAAAAAGGGATTTATGTATATATATATATATATATATATATATATATGTAAATATGGGTAAAAGCTTTCATGGGAAAGACATACTGTTTCATAGCACTGTGGCCAAATCTAGTAATGCATGATTAAGTTTCATTTTGCTATTTTTTTAGTCCCCTATTAATTTAATCTGAGGGGGGCTTGCCCCCACACCCCAGTTCCTATACCCCCCCTGCCTTCATGAGTCAGGTGTTCTTCTTGTTTGTTTTTTTTAGCACCTGAACCTCTTTTTTTTTATTATGATTAACAAAGCTTGAATATTATGCCTAATTTTTTATTTTTAACTTTATTTATTTTGAGCTTTAAGCACTAAGGGACATTTATCCTTTGTATTCTATATTGTAATTGTAATTATATTTATTTTTATGTGAAAAAAATTAAGCTTTTCTGCTTCAGTTTACAAGTAGGAAGTCAGGTGGCATCAAAGTCCATCAAGAACAGTTAGCTACATAAATAAGACGTATCTGAACAATCTGATATTATATGAAGATGAGGTTGAGAGCATTTTTTTTTTCAGTTGTTCTCTTACTCCATTCTGTCACTAAAATAATAAAAATAATTAATCTAATTTCAAAACTGAATATTGTCGGAGAAATATGCATTGACGTTTCATAACCTTCTTTTGGTTGGCCGACAATCTCCAGCCAGATTTATGGTACCAAAGAAAGGACGTAACCCATTTAACACTGAAAATGCGGTTGAATATTCACATAACAATCTACTAATAAATCTTGAAACATTTTGTTCTTCATACAGAGTCATATGATCATTATTTCTTAGTTTGCCAAGTCTGGGAGTGCCCCATAACTGATCTGACTTAGGCCGGTTCGAGGTGGATATGTAGGTATATTTATATTAATGTGTCACTGCCAGGGCAAATACCATTCTTACTAACATTTGATTTAACGACTGATAAAAACCACTTGGTTTGCCAGTATCCTACTTCATGTATAAAAATTTAGGTCAGGGATCTTAGCTATATAGTCAAATTTGAATTATTTTTTTAATCTCCAAATGTGGGAACATGGCGAGCCAAAAATGGATCATGCATCTCTCACAACATATGCGTCTCCTGTAATGCAGATTTTTTAGAGCAATGAGTGGCAAAATACTTATATTCAATTAATTTTATTTTTTTCTAATTGTGATCTTTTTTTTAAATGCATTCAATTGGGTTGGATATTGGGTAGTAATACAGCTCCAGAGAGTTCATGAAGTGATAACTTTATAAATGTATAACATGGCAGCCTAAGGGTGTTGCTATTAATTTATCTTGGTCCCAATGTTATCTGTCATATTATTTATGATGAAACCATCCAGATTCAGTAAATCAATTATTATAAATAACCTCATACTCTGATATGTATAAACCAATACATTTATAATAAAACTGATTTAAATTACATGGAATTTCTCAAAATTGATTATTATAATATTATATTACATTATTTTATTTTAATATACCTAGTTATTCCATCCTAATTCCTTTTATTATTATTAGCATTTATTTGTAATGCGCCAACATATTCCATAGCGCTATACATGGATTAAGTTCTAAGGCAAAAGGCAATTTCAATATAAATAAATTGCAAAGGATGGAGGGCCCTATCTTGGAAATTAGAAGCCAGAGCTTTTCCCAAAGCACCATTCAAGATTGGAAACTCACAAACTTACAGTCTACAGAGCTTCTTTCACATGCTCCAAAACAAACCCAAAAAATTCAATCTCTGCAAATGGCAATGTACTCGACTTGTTGCAACCCAACAAGTTAGTTTATTCTAACTCCAAATAAGAAAGATTAATATTTTTTAAGTATTTAGAGGAAAACTGACTTTCAGGAAGACTTGAAATTGTCCACATAAGCACAATAAACTACAGATAAGATTCAAGATAGGTAAATAGTTTGAGTGCTGTAAAAGTGAACACTGTAGCATTTAAAACAATTATAAGCAGCTTTATATACTACGCAAATCCTCAGTAGAGTAAATATTACCAATGTCAAAGTAAGACCATTATCATATGTTGGATCTGTAACAGGTAAAATGATAAATAACTTGAAGACAAGTCGCTAAGAGCTTAGGGGCTTCCTCATAAGTACTAAAAGTTGCTAAACTGCTCCTGAACTTTGTGACTCTCTATTATTGGTATGGCACTTTGGTATTAAAGGAACATGGTTATTTCAAGCATTTACAAAAACATGCTTTAAACATTAAGAAAAACCTGTTTAATCTTCATTACAACTAAGGAGGTGAAGAGAGCAAATTTGAGCCTGTAGATCTCATTGGCTGGCAGAGGGCAAGCCCCCAAGAACAGTTACAATTATGAGTTAGTCTTTGTATTCTGATATATTTATATGAAAAAGAAAACACGCTGTGACACAATATCAAATACCGTCTTTCTGACGCAACAAAGAAAAATGTTGCCATGTCCCTTTCACTGAAAATAACATTCTGCTGACATTGTATAATGTCCAAGGGCGTATAATACAGCGGTACCTTGGTTCTCAACCTCCTCAGAGCTCAACATTGTCTATACACAACCTGTCTGGATGAGCAAAGAACCTTGGTACTCATCGAGCTACTTTGGTATTCGTTGCATTTGCTAAAACCAATTTACATTACTCCCAATGGGAGTTTGGTACTCAACCCTTTTGGTACTCAACCTGCCATCTGGACGGATTATGGTTGGGAACCAAGGTATCACTGTAAAGTAATAGTAATAAATACAGCATTAAAAATCAAAACAGCTAAATGTAACTATACATATTAGCATGATCACATTGGTTGTATTGGCACTCTTGCAGGACAACTGAAATCCCATATTTATAGTAAATAAAAAAAAAACATTCATAGTGTACCTACAGATCTGAAAAGTGTCATAAGATCTGTTATCAGTGAAGAGTATTTCTGCTGCAACTAAGGATTCTGGGTAGCGGCATACAAATAATGCTCAATTCACTGGAAGATTTGATCATGAGGCTGAAGCTCAAATATTTTGGCCATGTCATAAGAAGACAGGTTTCCCTAGAGAAGACTCTGATTCTGGGAAACATTGAAGGCACACAAAGAAGGGGATAACAGAGGCGAATATGGATAGATGAGGTCATTGAAGCAATGAACATGAGCTTGAGGGAGCTCGGAAGGGCAGATGTACCAGGCATGCTGCTGTCCATAGGGTCACGGAGAGTCAGACATGAATGAATAACTAAACAACAACTGGAAGACTGTTATATCGGGCAGCTCTCAGTAGTAACCCCCCCCCCCCCCCTGTGGATAATCTTATGTCAATACCAGGTGCTCTTGGATACCCTTACTGAACTTGCCCTACTACTCCTAATTACCATCGCTCCTCCATCTATTGGAACAACAGACCACGATTAGAAGTTGGATGGTTTAAAATTTGAGAAAACACAAGTTTCCTGCAGCCGTAGATCATTTATGTTGCATGTTCCCAGGCTAAACGCCCAGATTGCTGTAACGATCTTATACAGCACCCATTATCTCAAGAGGGATCTAGAGTCTGGCTAATTTCCTTTGTACTGTTAATCTCTGTATGGTCTTCCTATAGAATAGTGTTTAGCCAGACACTCCACTCCTTATTGTTTTGTTTATTTGTTTGTTTCTGGTCTGTTCTACTAAAGAGAAGAAAACATATATGTTTGAAAACACTAAGAAAAAGGGGTAGGTGTCAAATTCTAAAAGCTCTAATGCTTTAACAAATCCCCCACCAGTCTCACTCTTCCCTATTCTCCCAACCCTCCCTGCTTTGTTCAGTTGGTTAGAACCTTTAGACTCCAAGCTATTCAACAAGTCAGACAAGATGGAAACTTTCTATGCACAGTTTTAAAAAATTAAGATCTATAAAATTAGTTTATCCTCATGGCTAACATAACTGCTACCAGTATTAGATTATTAAAAATTGAGAAACGTGAACTCTTTCGTAACATAAGGTGGTTCTTTAAACAAGACGACCTGTCATACATTAAAAAATAATATTTTAAATCTTACAACTGTTATTTTATATTGTAAAAAAATTGTGAACAATAAAGTGACCTTCCCCTAGAGCGTCACATAATATATTTACAGATGGAATTAAAAAAGGTAAATTAATTGGCCTGTCTGTGTGTACAAAGAAAGCAATAAAGTGCAGTCTTTAGACTTGCAAGTACATTGGGATCTATCCTGTTATGGTGTCGGGACAGTTCCGCCGCCATCTTGCGGCTTCCAACCGCTAGACGGCGCTGCCGATATTTTGCATCGCTGCCGATATGTGAGAGAAGTTCTAAGCTTATAATGTTAGCCTAACTCTTGAACTAACCCTAACACTCACCCTAACCCTAAGAGTTTACCTAAGCCTTGACTCTAAGATATGGCACCGGAATATCGTCAGCGCCATCTAGCAGATGCTCACCGCCACTGCTGCCGCCTTGAGCTGCGCTACTCTAAGAGGATAGGACCGTACATTGTGTATTGTTTATTTAAAATAGCAATTAATAAGTAAAGTAGTCCTTAAAATAGCTTCTTGCAGTACATTTTTAATAACTGTTGTCTACAGTTGGCAATTTAAGATGCACCTGGTTTTATTACATTCATTAAAGACACATGAAGGTATAATAGGAAATTACAAATGAGCCATGCAATAATCGTTGATACAGGATGTACAGCATAGACATTTAGACGTCAGCAGATCAAGAAATAAATAGATCATTTGTACATGTTGAATTCTAATTGCACCGTAATTATCATTCCATGGCACAGTTAAACTTGCTCATCCCGCAAGAGCAAAATCCGACATATTTTATAGTTTACAAAATACTTGTTTGCTTGGTGTTTAAAACAGCAATTGCTTTAGCAGAGCATAAAATGACACTCACGTGATCATCTTGTCTTTTACAACAGTGTAGCCGAGCTTAGTGGTAACTATATACAAATTATTTCATTGGCACCACATGGAACAAGTACATTTATCCTGCCTTTATGGGACATGTGTTAAGAAAAATATTATTTTTCTCTACAAGATCCTTTTTTTATTTTTCCTCTGGGACTGATGTTTTTTTTCTTTACTGGGTCTCATTTATATGTCCGAAGTCATTAGAATAAAAAAAAAAAAAAAAAAGTGCCATTGAGGTCGCCATACAGTGGACAAGCATGTGATAAATGTGTTTTCATTTTTAAAAATAGTGCTGAATTTGTGAAGTTATGCTCAAAAGAAGTCAAGGCCTTTCTTGTTTACAATCTGTAACTGTATCTCTTTCCTTACCAATAAGTCTGACACTGTAGGTGTTAATGACTGTTAATTAGAACCAATGGGCCTCATTCAAATGCGATTTGGCCAATTGAATAGGGTTCTATATAAGAACATAGCATATTTTTTTACAGAAGTTTTTAGTTTGTGAACTTCTACCCAAAAACAAGGTCTTTACTAACTAAAAACGTCTGTAAAAAAAAGATGCTATGTGCTTATATAGAGCCCTATTCAATTAGCCAAATCACAATTGAATGAGGCCCAATGTGCATGAGCACTTGATCCTGTGTCAGGCAATATATATGTCCTATTTAGCTACTTATTTTTTTAGAGTAGAGAAAAGCAAGTGGTAAAACACCTGAGCTTGTGGAGGTGAAGTTCTGGGTTAAATTTATCCCAAGTCCATTCTTTCTTAAAATAATAATAATAATAATAATTCTGTCATTTTGACACATTCTATTTTAATTTGATGATAAATTCGGCCTTTCTACCATGCAGCATGTTAGTGCAGTGGTTAAATGTAGATGGATGGATGGATGGATGGATAGATAGATAGATAGATAGATAGATAGATAGATAGATAGATAGATAGATAGATAGATAGATAGACAAATAGATAGACAGATAGATAGATAGATAGATAGATATAGTAGACTCTCAGTTGACTGGTTTCTGGTTGCTTGAGAGATACTGTTAAATTAGGCCTAGATTAGCTACATATAGGATGCTCTGCTCAGTATATTTGTCAGTGAGGGCTGTTCTAGCAGCAGCAGCTTTCACTCCTCACTAACACACAGGTATGTTCGGCTGGTGGGTGCTGAACCCAGATAATGTAATGCCAACATTACACTGGCTCAGTCACTCTCATTACAGAGACGTACAGTGGATGATATGTAGGTGCCTGTAAGCATTTTTATGGCATTACAACCTGGCTTCTGGCATTTGTTGAGCCCTTTTTTTTCCTGGTTCCTTGAGAGTTCTAGTTAACTCAAAGTCTACTGTAGATAGATAGATACTATCACATATAATAGTTGTCAAACTGCGAATCGTAGTCACGCTTTGCAAGCTCGCAAAGCGAGCTCGCAGAACTGCCTCCCTTGGGAATAGAGGGACGCAGTTCTGGCCACAAATGCGGCCCCCTCACAAAGCAAGGAGCCGCATATGCGGAGGTGGAGGCTCCAACATCGGCTAGATTGCAGGCTGCAAATGCAGACGCTCGGAAGCGAGTGGCAGCAATTGCGGAGGTGGAGGCTCTACGCCGCCTCACTCCCGGGACAAATAAACCCCAGAAAAGCACGACTTTGCAAGAAAACAACGGGACTTAGACAAAAACACTAACGCGTAAAGAGGAAGTAGCGACTTATACAAAAGAAAATACGACTCGCGAGACTTAGAGAAAAAAAAAGAATACGCGGTCACAAAAATCCGAACTTAACGGCCGAAACGCGTACAGCAAATAACACAAAAAACAATGAAAAGTAAAAAATAAAAAAAAATACAAAAACGTCCCACACAGCACGGGGGAACAGGCAGGACCTCTGGGGGTGAGGTTGCACATGAATTAAAGTCGATTTTAGGCAGTTTCACCACTTCAAAATCGGCTAAGCAAGAAAAAAAATGGCGGCGGAAAAAAATTAAAACAATGCTCAACAACCCCAAAGCTCACAAAACACTGACAAGGACGTACGACTTTTAATTACGACCCGTGGAACTTAGAAAAAAATTATACGAGGTCGCAAAAATACAAGGTTCACGGACGAAATGCGTATATTCAAATACAACACAAAACAATACAAAATACAACAACAACAACAAAAAAACACACAGAGCATGGGGGGACAGCGATGACATCTGCCAGTAAGGTTGCACGCTAATTAAAGTACAATTTAATGAGTTTACACAATTTTAGATCGCCTAAGCGAGAGAAAAAAATGGTGGATGAAAAAAATGAAAACGAGGCTACACGACCCTGAAATTCGCAAAACACCACCACACACGTACGACTTTTGCCAGGGACGTACAAGGTACTAAAATACACACTTAGCCAGCACAGAAAATGGTCGAGACCCGTGTAGCACATACACAAACAACGCCATTTTACAACACTAACACTAGGAATCTAAAATGGCGATTTACACAACTAAAGCAACGCTTTGCCCTTGCGCACCCGCCATGTTTCTAATGCACAGCTGGGACATTGATGACACTTTCTCCTCACAACAGGCCAACTGTACATTGTATGCTGCAGGAAAAAATAAATAGATACTTAGCTCTTCAGGCTATTCATTGCTGGATATATCAATTACAAATAGGTAAAGTATATTATTTTATTAAGTAAATAATTCATTAATAATTATACAAAAAAAATTACATATATATCTGTGTTTGTCAGGAAAGAAATAGGCTCTCATAGAAACAAAAGTGGAGCCGATCGCGATGAGCGCCAAAGGCGCTCAGCGCGAGGCTCGCAATGAACGCTGAAGGTCCTCAGAGTAGAAAAAGCTTTACATTGTGTGTTAAACAGCATTGCCATGGCTTACGATTTTATTGCCCCATCATTTTTGACGGGCAAGCCGCTAGTAACATTTAATAGTGGTGGTAATTGTGAGATGTCGTCACGCAAGCTTTGACCAAAAAGGGCTTTATAGATATATATACTTTTTTGTTTTGCTGATTCATGCTTTATTTGCACTTTTCTGGTTAAATTGAACAGAGATTCAGTTATGTATCTTAAATGTTCAGTTTGTTCCTGGAATACAAGTAGGGCATAGCTACCAAAAATATATTCAGGAACAAGAATATACCACTTGTTTTTCTTTTCTTCAGTGATTTATAATTATATATATATATAATATAAAACAAAATATATATATATAATATAAAACCACCTTTAATGTATTCATTTGGATATGCAATTATTCTACAATGTATTCTACCAGTTTCTGATTTGGGACTCAAGGGGATACATTTGAATTGAGATGGAATATTATGTGCACAGTTGGAATGCCATGTGGCATCTACAACTGCCTTTCACTAGAACTAATGGAAAGCTCATTAGTTCACAGGGACATAACCTAGTGAGAAGCTGCAAGAAGCAGCTCAGAGCAAGGAAATGGCATTCTGCATTAGAAATGAAATATTTCATGTGATCTAATGTATCTCACCAGCACATTTTGGTACATGTAAAATAACTTCTATTTTTCTTTGGATCTAGTTTTCCTTTACTTTATTTATACATATACAGGCCATATGTATATCAATAATCACTGTGTGAGACAATAAAAGCTATAGAAACAAAAATGTAATTCTGATAGTGGGCATCTTAGCAACACCTTTCCAAATATCCATTACCGTATATGTTCCACTTTATATACCATGACATGTAGTGGCGGAGCTAGTGCATGGGGGGCCCCGGTGCAAAAAGAAAAGATAGATAGATAGATAGATAGATAGAGTAGCCTCTCAGTTATCCGGAACCCATGGGGATTGGTAGATGCTAGATCAGTGAATGTAATGCCAACACTGCCCTGGCTCAGTCACTTATGCCCAGGGAATGTAACGCCAACACTGCCCTGGCTCAGACACACATTTTTGATGGGCAAGTCGCTAGTATTTATATATATTTATATATAGATAGATATTTGGTTAAAAAAGAATTTGAGACAGAAAACGTCTTAATCAGTTTTCTAACACATGAGTTAGCATGCTACATTATATATATATATATATATATATATATATATATATATATATATATATATAATGAATATATCTAAAATAAAACATTTCAGGCGTCACAGTAATGGACTAAAACCTAATGATCTATTCAGGCTAGCATATAAGCGATATGGTAACTAAAATGCCAATATCTATTGCTGATCAATCTTAAAAATAAAGCCAGCTTTCCCACATGTTTTCCGAGGCTCTACCTGATGCTGCAGAGCTTTAGTAGCCCTTTATGTCACATATATCTTTTAAATATGATGCATGCATTCATAAGTGACAATGTGGGATGTGTAGTCGAGAAACTAGTAGAAATAAGGTTATAACTCAACCCTCTCTATGTTTATAATCAGGACGTGTACGGTTTTATTTGAGCGTTGCTGGTAATGATGAGGAGAAACCTCAAGTGTCAAATAAAGCTTATCATTTTTTTTCTTCATTAATAAATATAATTTAAATTAAACAGGTGTGCACCGACACTAAAAATTGTGTCCGTTTGGTTATATTCACTTAGGATACAGTACAACAGATCTTATACACTTAGAATTACATCAGATAAGAGCAAGAGTCTGGCACTGACAGAAAAAACATGTCGCACAATCAGAGCCTGAGCCGCTCCATCAAAATGATAGGTGTCAGAGACCCCAACCACTCCCAGGAGGCCGATGTAAGTGCAGATTTCATAAGAGGAAGCAATTACTATTGGGGGACTCCATTTTGAGAGGTGACAAACTGTGAGAAAAGGGAGTGGGTGGTGAAACGGCTTCCTAAAGCAAGAGTTGACAGGGATATAAGACACATCTTAAAGTGACTCTGTAGATTATATGTTTGTGAAGTTTGCAACTAATTAAGGAATTGAGGAAATCATGGGCATAAAATATTTTTAGGCGCGTTATATTTAGTAGGCACTGCTTGTGTTGACGTTCTCCTAATTTTTATTAAATTTTTTCAAAGAAAATTAAGTGTTGAAAGGAAATTTGTTGGTTCATTGATGGATTCAGATATGGTTTCAGCACACGACCCCATCCCTTTCATGGGGGCAACAGATGCCGATTGTAATTATGCCTGCAAGCCCTGTTACCATCCCATTATGCCTTAAAAAAGGAAATATAACCATCATAACAGCTTCCAAGCACTAATATAGTCTTCTGAAACAAAGATTTTCTCTGAAAATGCTTTTGTGCCCATGACTTACATAGCTGTTAATGCTTGTTGTCTACTTCCCAACCATGTGAAGTTTTTGTTAGTGGTCCTTTAGAAATAACTAATGATGAAGGACAGGCAAGATGTGAATGAGAATCTTATAAATAATGATTTGAGTAGTACATATTGCCCCATTATTAAATTATAACAGCACAAATGACCTGAATTTGATTAAAAATTGGCTATTTTGTTCATTGAGCTTCTTGAAGAGACTGATATTGAATTTATGGAGCTAGCAACATTTTTAGTTATAGATTGCAGAGTGTTTAAAGCTTTATTTTATAAAATAACCCCACACCAACCAATGTGATAGCATTGTGGCTGATTGCTGTTTTCACTAATTCTTCATCATGTGGAGTGTCAAGTTTTAGAGCAATCGGCTTTAGAGCTCCATATGTCCTCAAGATGCACAATTAAGAAGGTCAGAGGCACTGTCTATTATAGAAGTCAAGCTGAAAAGGAAAGGAGAAATAATGGTTTCTCAAAATACTAGGAAGATTGACCTGCGTTGCAACATAACATGCAAGATCTTTATAGTTCGTATAACTGGTTTTCCATGGAAAAGTACTAAAAAAAGAGGTAACAAAACCTGATATAAAAAAGTCTTATAAATTACCGATTTCACATTTTTTTTGTAGATTTGGATGAAACATTTTGCCCATGCTTCAACAAAAAAGGGCCATTGAGATATATATATATATATATATATATATATATATATATATATATATATATATATATATATATATATCAAGAGAGGAAGATTTTTTTTTTTTTTTTGCTGATTCATGCTTTATTTGCACTTTTGTGGCTAAATTAAACAGAGATTCAGATATGTATCTTAAATATTCATTTTGTCCCTGGAATACAAGTGGGCATAGCTACCAAAATGTAAAACATATAGGCCCCTATTTAATTGTCCAAATCGCAATTACATGAGCCTGTAATGGAGCCCATAATTGTTACTGATATTTAATTGGCTACTTTTAGCTACTCGTATTCCAATTACAAGTTACAGGCTCAAAATCACTGCGGTTGTCAAAAACGTAACTCCGTCCCATCTCCTCCTTTTATGTTTCAAGCCCGCAAATGTTACCAGTGCTAAAGACATAAAATCCATGTTTCATTACAACAATTCAACAAGCCCGCAATTACCTTCTAACTCATAGATGGCAAATGTATAAAAAAAATCTATGAGTACTAGATAGGACTCGCAAGTGGGTAAAACACCTGTTCGTAAAACTGCAAAAGCAAATAAACACACTCTACTGTACTTAAAAATACTGGGAAAGCAATGGAAGGCATTAGAATAAATTGCACAACAGTCTCCAGCTTGCAAAACTACCATAAAAAATTGTGAGTCTGATCGCAAATCATACTTCTAAACACTAATTGAGTGTAGTTTAAACTCCATGTTTTACTGACGTCATGATGGCGGTCTCATTTACTATTGGCTCTGTTTAAAATGTAACTTACGGGTTTGCTTAATTGATCATGATCATGCCCTGAAACGTACGGGTTCACTGTGTGCTTGTTGGGGCTGTGAGCATGTGCTTGCGACCTTGAGTCAATTAAATACATCTGTATATGTAATAAATGTCAAACTCGCAGACAAACGGTCAGTATGCATTTAATTACGGACTTGGAATTAAATAGGGGCCGTATTCAGGAACAAGAATATACCACTTGTTTTTCTTTTCCTCACTATTTTATAATTTAGTAGATGTGGCACCAATACACCTATAATCCTCAATAATATCTAGTTGGCGACTTAATTTGCTAAGATCTGATCAGTTGTCAGTCTTTAGTTTTAAAGCTTCAGTTTAGTGATATTTTTAAAATATACTTATTATTTTGGGGAAAATGTTTTTAGAATATAAAACAAAACAATACAGCCTTTGATTTATTAGTTTGCATATACAATTATTCTACAATATATTCTGCCATTTTGTTTTATAGATTCGGGTGGATAATTTTGAATTGAGATGGAATATTATATGCACAGTGGAATGCCATGTGGCATCTACAACTGCCTTTCATTAGAACTAATGAAAAGCTCATTAGTTCACAGGGAAATAACCTAGTGAGAAGCTGCAAGAAGCAGCTCAGAGCAAGGAAATGGCATTCTGCATTAAAAATTAAATATTTCATGTGATCTATTGTATCTCACCAGCACGTTTTGGTACATGTAAAATAACTTCTATTTTTCCTTGCATCTAGTTTTCCTTCACTTTATTTATACGTATACATGCCATACCTGTATTAATAATCACTGTGTGAGACAATAAAAGCTATAGAAACAAAAATGACATATTTATTACATTCTGGTAATGGGCATCTTAGCAAGACCTTTCCAAATATCCATTACCGTATATGTTCCACTACATATACCATAACATGCATATGAAGATAACATACCATAAGTGACTGAACAATCAAATAGTGTTGTGTATGTAATGCTGTATGCTATGCACAAAATAAATATGAATGCATCTGATCTGACAGAAGAGAAATAGTAGTGTATGCAAACATTTTTGTGCATGAAAAAAAATCCCCAAATAAGCATTTAAACATTTACATTGGCGTCAGCAGAAACTCTTGTAATTTCTGACAGGTGAAAATTAGGGTTAACACCCTCCAAACCATGGCTAAATTTGCATCAAATGTAAATGATTTGTTTTGGCCAATCAGGTTAGCTGAAACATTTTACATTTTACAAACGTATTACTTTATTCAGTTTTTTAAGCAAACGATTTTTAACAAAGATGATTTTAATAAAGTAATAAAGTTTAGGTTTTTAAAGTTTGGTTTGTGGCTAATATAATAAATTAAAAAAAAATGGTTTCTTTAAGTGGTTTGCTCTTACTATCACTATCTTGAATATAACTGAAACATTTTATTTAATCTCTGGGGTTTCTGCTTGTGCTGCATAGCAGCTTGGGATATGTAGTTTATCACTGATATGTATTGCTGCTGAGGAAGCTGCAAGGAGATTGGCTGAGCAAGCAACAGCAGGTAAATAGTGGGTTAATATTGCTTTCCTGATGCTGCATGCTGATTTGTGGGGATGCCTGTGTAGATACCCCAGGTGGTGTCAACATAAATATTAGAGGGCTTTTTAGATATTAATGAAAATAAAATGTTTTATGAGATGTGCTGCATACAAATAAGCTGCTTTTTGCCAAGGATTGCAGAAATGTATTAATCCATGAAACTTGGATATGCCTTTAAGACTAACATACATTATAAATGTTAAACATTGCATCTGATACATATTATGGTTTAGTAATATTTGTATCCAAGCAGCAATTCCTACATACTTTCAGGCAGCAATTAGGGCCATCCCTATTATATAATATGTATCAAACCCCAATTATAACTGCAGCAATGACCTTGTATCTTGTGCTTCTTTATTCTTGCAGCTCACTCTCTTTTGCCTAGTATACTGAAAATAAACATACTCCACCTTGATTTATTTGCTTTATTTGTTTTTACTAAAGCTCCTGTTTGTAGCAGTGCCTTTGTGTGCAGGATACCGCTGTCAAAGTAGACTAAGCGCGAGAATGGCGGTCACCAGCAGTCGCCTAAGACCCGATGCGCGTTTCCCATATGACATACAATAAATTGCATTAAGTTCACTTAAGGTTCTAGTTTATTGCCTTGGTAGCTGATTTTAATGCCACAATTTTAGGCAATGTTTAGGTGAATTATCGAAAGTTATGTTTCAATGAATACTCACTTTAGAGTCTATTTATCTGATCACATATTATAATTGTCAAACTGCGATTTGTTGTCACATTTGCGAGCCTCGAGGCGACCTGTTAACGCATAGAAACCTTCCAAGCTTGGAGCACTTAGGCGATGAGCGCCAGAGGCATTGAAACACGCATGACTTGCAAGCAGTTAAGAAACGCGGGATTTACTTAGGCTGAAAGCAGTTGAGGAACACAAGACTTACAAAAAAAAATCCGAACTTGGAATCTCAGGGGCAAAAAAACAACCTTGCAAAAATACAACCGCGGAAATCGAAAAACACGAAAAAAACAAAATAAACATAAAAACACACCCACAGACAGCACGGTGGGGGGGGGGGGGCGGATGCAAGGACGCCTGGGAGTGAGGCTGTACATGAATTTAAGCCAAAATTGCTGAGTTTTGGCACTTGAAAATCGGCTATGCGAGAGAAAAAATGGCGGAAGAAAAAAATGGAAACTAGGCTAAAGGAGACCGAATCGCGCAAATCATCTCCAGGCTTGTACAAGTTAGCCAGGAACATATGCACAATATGCCATTACAATGGAGGTAAAATGCTCGCGAGACAAGTAATACATAGAAAAAATACGGCATTTTACAACACTAACTCATTTAAACAAACGGTTTGGACGAAGGTCCTCAGAGGAGCAACAGCTTTACATTGTGTTGCAAACAGCATTGCTATGGCTTCAAATTATATTGCCCCGTCATTTTTGACGGGCAAGTCGCTAGTATATATATTAAAGACAGTGTCCTTAACACATGAAAAGCCTGCTATGTGCATGCGCAAGACACTGGCTTCACACTGAACAGTAGCCAGTCAGATCAAATGGAGGAGGGTGGGATCAAATCAAGACATCCAATGATGTTCGCCAAGGTCCTACTCAGGAAGCGGGAGCAACTTCTGCTGTACGGGCCCCCCACCACTGGTGTCAAGCGACAGTCAGAGCCAGCTCCCCCACCACACCAAACGGTGGTTAGAGGTGGCTCTGAGGGTGGACAGGGGGACTGAGGTAGGACAAGTAGACTGAGAAGGGACAGGAGGCTGAAGAGGGACAGGGGACTGAGGAGGGACAGGGGGACTGAGGAGCGATGGGGGACTGAGGAGGGACAGGGTGGGGGGGGACAGAGGAGGGACAGGTAGACTTAGGATGGACAGGGGGACTGAGGAGGGACAGGGGCACTGAGGAGGGACAGGGGGACTGAGGAGGGATAGGAGACTGAGGAGGGACAGGGTGGGGGGACTGAGGATGGACAGGTAGACTGAGGAGAGACAGGGAGCTGAGGAGGACAGAGGGACTGAGGAGAGACAGGAGATTGAGGAGGGACAGGGGACTGAGGAGGAACCGGGGACTGAGGAGGAAAAGGGCGACTGAGGAGGAACCGGGGACTGAGGAGGAAAAAGGGGACTGAGGAGGGACAGGGGACTGAGGAGGAACTGGGGACTGAGGAGGAAAAAGGGGACTGAGGAGGAACCGGGGACTGAGGAGGGACAGAGGGACTGAGGAGGGACAGGGTGGGGGACCTGAGGAGGGACGGGGGACTGAGGGTAGACAGGTAGACTGAGGAGAGACAGGGAGCTGAGGAGGACAGAGGGACTGAGGAGAGACAGGAGATTGAAGAGGGACAGGTAGACTGAGGAGGGACAGGGGACTGAGGAGGAACAGGGGACTGAGGAGGGACAGGGGACTGAGGAGGAAAAGGGGGACTGAGGAGGAACTGGGGACTGAGGAGGAAAAGGGGGACTGAGGAGGAACTGGGGACTGAGGAGGAACCGGGGACTGAGGAGGGACAGAGGGACTGAGGAGGGACAGGGTGGGGGAACTGAGGAGGGACGGGGGATTGAGGTTAGACAGGTAGACTGATGAGAGACAGGGAGCTGAGGAGGACAGAGGGACTGAGGGGAGACAGGAGATTGAAGAGGGACAGGTAGACTGAGGAGGGACAGGAGACTGAGGAGGAACAGGGGACTGAGGAGGAACAAGGGACTGAGGAGGGACAGGGGGGAATGACAGTGATTTTTGATTGGTTATTAGTCTAGTTATAAATTGAAGGAACAACTGTATCTATTTTAATGTTGTCTGAGGCTGAGTTTGCACTACTATGACATTATAATCTTCTATAAGTGCTATATATTAATTTATGAGTTGGTCAGAAGACATCCAATCACTGATCATCACAGTGTGGGATGGTGGCCAAGAATGATTTATTGACTGCTCTCAGTCCGCAAAGTTTATACCACTGCAACTTTTTATTTACTTAAGACTGGACAAAAGATTCATATGGCTGCGGGCCCAAATCTATGGCTCAGGGTTTCTGTTTTTTTTATAATCAGATTTGTCTGGGGTTGCAAATAGCAACTGACCGGTCTGACTCTTGGATTATTATTAATCTCTCATTAAGTAAGTATGTGATTTGTTGTGGTGAGCAAATTTCAATCTTCTATCATCATTTACTAATATCATGGATGCATAGATTCATATAAATCTGGAGGAAACAAAATAGACAGTTGCCAACTTGAAAGCAAGAAACATTTGCTAAAATAAATTGGTAGAATTAAATGTATATTTATTTCCCTAAAGTTCTTCTGATCTTTCTTGATCATCATCATTATAATTATTCGGATTCATATCACAGATTCAATGGAGTTCAGTCTGTAAGAAATAAAATAGACAGCGGTCAGCTTCAAAGCAACCCATTTGCTAAAATAAATTGTTAGAATTAAATTTGTATATTTTTATTTCCCTGTAGCTGTTGTGGTCATTCTTGATCATCATTATTAGACTGATCCTCCTTCCTCCACCCATCATCATCATTATCAGGCATCCGGCTAGGCTCCTACGCTATAACATCTGCACCTTCGATGCTTGTCTAATGATGCGCAATGCGTGCCTCCTTTTTTTATTATTATTATTACTGTTATCTTATATTTGTAATGCGCCAACATATTTTGTAGCGCTTTTAAGGTGTTGCAGTAAAAAACAGAAAAAAATCTTTAAAAAAATAATATTTAAAAATATTCATATTGGGCGAAAATGTCCATTTCACTCAATGTATGTTCCCCGCCAGACAAGGTTAACCAGTTCTCATTAAAATTGACAAAAATGGGAAAATCTTCGCAAACTTTGTTCAATTAACGTACTGTGACTGGTGGTATGAACTGTTTTATCCAACTATTATCTCTTGTTATAACATTTTATGGTTATGTAGTTAGAATGAAGTTCAACTGAGGGCAGAATGAGAAAATGTTTATTTTTTTTATTTTTTTTTAACTATTACAATTATACAATACTGAACGTTTGATATCAGCCATCTGGGACATAAAAAAAAACAGTCTGTCCTGGAAAAACAAATCACTTGGAAAGTATAATAAAATTCTTCAAGTAAGTGTGTAACAATAATAAAATGCTACTTTATGGGATATCTACTTCCTTAATTACAATTCTGTAAACCCTCTTGTATTTCTGCAATAAACCATTAAATAAATACTACTCAGTGTTCAGTGCATGAGAAAATGTAAATGTGGCACCAGTTGATGTTAAAGGTATATATAAGTGAGGTGGGTTATTAATGCATCCTGTAGAAGGCATCAAAACCCACCTAGCAAAAAATGTTTGTATTAAAAAATGAAAAAAAAAAAAAAAAAAGGTCACACCCCCAGCAATGGCACTGCGCATATTGGGTACTTCATTAAAAAATGTACCCATGTCTGAAATCCTGTGACTTCCCACAGTAGGGAAGACTTCAGGTGATAAATGAGCATGCCTGCACAATCCCCAGGCCAGACCGATACAATGTATTACTTATGATAATATTCTCAGGGAATTTCAAGGGGTGAAAACAGTTTGCAAATGCAAGAAATTCAGCAAACTTCAGGCTAGCGGTTTAACTGTTTACTTTGGAATATTTTCATGCAAACATTTTTTTTTTCAGACACTATAAATTCTCCTCTATCAGATGCATTAATAACCCAGCTCAATTCCATATGCCTTTAATAAATAATTATTTCTGAGCAAGGTAAGAGGGTCGAAAAGTAATAGAGACCATGGACCATGTTTACTAAAATATGGACTGTTGGAGACCCTCTCCATTCATGTTATCCCTTGGAATATACGAACTAAGAAGTGACATTGTCCCACAGTTTCCCAAGACTTCATACTCCATTAACTATATGTACTACAGCAGATTCCCAAGCCAGGTCCATGGACCACCAGTTGTCTGTGGGCTCCATTTAAGTGGTCCATAATACAACTAGGTTTGCATACAAAAAAAAGGGCAAATGTAGTTTAAAGAAACAGCACTTGTTTGTGAAGTTTGTAACAAACAAAAAATCAACCATATAAGTCATGAAATAACAAATTATTTGGTGAAACTCATCATTTTTGAAGATTCATTCTTATTAGAGGATTCCATGCTGTCTTTGCTGCATCACTTCCCAAGAGCTGGATTATGAGTGTGTGTTTTTATATATCAATGAAAGAAGGGCTGAGGGAAATAGGAGATGTCAGGAGTATTTGTTAGATAATTATATCTGATTGAAGTTGGCATCATCATACTTAACCCGCATAGGCCCAAAAACAGGCAGCGCCACTCTCACATGCCACTTCCAACAACGTATCATGGGTTCCTCTGGGGTCCAGCAAATGCATCAACATATTTTTTAATTAAAAACTAGGTTTATAATGTTTTCTTTGCTTAATTGTGCAGCATTGAGGTAGTCCACTAAGACCCTGGTCAACTTTTAGGTGGCCCAATGCAAAAAATGGGAACGACTGTTCTAAAATAGGAGACGATAAAGCATTTTACATTTTTCTCACAGAGGCGTGGAAATGAAAAGGTTTTACAAGCCTTTAATATATCTGACCCTATAATATTATTATCAGCAGTATTTAATATATAAACACAGCATCAGAGCCAAATTACCAGGTGTAGCTCATATATACGTCAGCTTTATCAGTAATATGTAAATACGGTATTATTAAAGAAACTCTGGCACATATGTTTTACTTGACATTATATGGGTCATAGATCTATCAATGGTAAGTAGTAATTAGTGCAAATGAGGAATTCAAGATTTATGTCCTGATAACTATCAATCAAGTAATGTTAAACTCTACTCCCCCTAGTGTACACATCTCCATGTACACGTCTTGGAACGGGTAGTTAAATATCACTTAGAAATATCGAAGAGTACAAGGTGCACAATATACAAAGACAAGTGAATAAATGTAAACCGTACTTATATGTTTTCTTTTCAAAAGAAATGTACGTATCTTATAAGTAGGTCTTGCAGAAGTCCTTTATAGAGAGGATTTCCTTCAAAGATATACGTGATTGAAAAAATTATCTTGTCAGGGGCTAGTGCTACTATCCTTGAAGAGCCCATCAGAGAAGGTCAGCATACCCAAAACCACTAAAAGATGGAGAAAAGTGAATAGTGCCGCACATGGCGAAGTATATCCAAAATAATATATATATATCCTGTTCTGGATTGCTACTTTGTCATGATGAAGGGGCTAATGTACCTCAGTGAAGCTGTGAGCTATACCATGGAAACCTTATGGATTAGCACAACCAGACACAAGATGTCCATAGGGTCACTGAGAGTCGGACAAGACTGAATGACTGAACAACATATATATGTATATATATATATATATATATATTAATACAAAAAATATATATAGAGGAGGGTATGTTATAAAATATACATTTAAATCTGCCCTTAAAAGATCAATAACAAAAAAATCTACCTTCTTTTGTAATTAGTGATAAAACTGTAATGGAAAACATGGTAGCAGTGCTGCTGAACCTAGCGTAGAAAATTAACCCTCTCCTAACATGTTCCATAAAGTTACTTCATCATGGTGATATATTCCGTGCCCTTTCCTCCTAATATCACAAAACTTCCATATATACTTAGTGCTATAATTACTAAAGTAAAAGCCTTTAGACAATTAAGATGAGAGTTCTCTCTATTTCCATAGGGAATCTCCTCCAGTTAGTGTGGCTCTCTGGCTGCTTCTCAGTAACTTACTTGCTGTATTACTTGATTTTTAAGTTCTAAAACCATTTTACCTATTTTTAAGTGTAGTTCTTCAGACTTGTATCCCTTATATATATGCATACTAGACATTTAATAGTGGAGTAAAGGAGGTAAGAGCTTGCAATTTTATACACGAATTCCATTACCCTTACTGGATTTGTATTATGCCATATTTCTATACCATGCTGTCTTTTTAAAAGGTGGTTTATTGGTGTGGTGTTTTTCCTATCTCCTAGAACAGCAATACAATTGCAGAATACTAAGCAATATATATATATATATATATATATATATATATATATATATATATATATATATATATATATATGCTTATGTACATAAATAAATGTATATATATATATATATATATATATATATATATATATATATATATTTATATTTATACATATATATATATATATATTTATATATATATATATATATATATATATATATATATATATATATATATTTACATATGTTTGATTATATATATAGAGATAGAGAGAAATAGTTTGAAATATCCAAGTAGCATGGGCTTTTAGGTGCAACAAACCTATGAGGTCCCGATAGATAGAGATAGATAGATAGATAGATAGATAGATAGATAGATAGATAGATAGATAGATAGATAGATAGATAGAGGGGCAGATATATTAATATATAGATAGAAAGATAGATAGATAGATAGATAGATAGATAGATAGATAGATAGATAGATAGATAGATAGATAGATAGATAGATAGATAGATAGATAGATAGATAGATAGAGGGACAGATATATTAATAGATAGAGATAGATATATAGATAGATAGATAGATAGATGGATAGATATATTAATAGATAGATAGATGGATAGATATATTAATAGATAGATAGATACTTTACATACATTCTGTATCCAGAAAAATGCAAATATATATACTTTATTAGATAAATTCTGTATCTTTTTGTAAGTATAAAAAGCATAATTAGTAATCAAAATTAGTTTTTGTTAATTACTGGATATTGTTTGACAAAAAAATTTAATTATCATTATCAATAATATGTATCTCTATAAATAGATAGATAGATAGAGATGTGTAAAGATAAGAAAGTTCTTCAGTGTCAATGTTTCCATCCATAAATAAGGTGCAGTGCTATCTGGTTATGGTGCAGGGTCCTGGGGCAGGGTCCTGGGCAGGGTCCTGGGGCAGGGTCCTGGGCATTGTCCTGGGGCAGGGTCCTGGGCAGGGTCCTGGGGCAGGGTCCTGGGCATTGTCCTGGGGCAGGGTCCTGGGCAGGGTCCTGGGGCAGGGTCCTGGGCATTGTCCTGGGGCAGGGTCCTGGGCAGGGTCCTGGGCAGGGTCCTGGGGCAGTGATGGGACACACAGTACAATAATCAGGATGGTGACAGTGAGGACAGTGCAGGACACACAGCAGTGAGAGCTCAGGTAGAGGAGGCGGGTCTAGGCATCCAGCACCTGTATCCAGAGCACAGAGAGCCGGGACACCTGGAGGAGCCTGCGGGACTGACAGCACCGGGCACTGAGCTGGGACCATCAGGGGATACACAGAGATAAGCAGGTCAGACTGGGGCTGGTATATGTGTGTGTATATACTGTAATATATGTATATGGTCACTAAGGTATATACTGTATTATATATGTGTGTGTGATCACTAGTGTATATACTCTATTACATATGTATGACCACTAATGTATATACTATATACTGTATGTGTGTGATCACTAGTGTATATACTGTATTATATGTATGACCACTAATGTATATACTATATACTGTATGTGTGTGATCACTATGGTATATACTGTATTATATATGTGTGTGTGATCACTATGGTATATACTGTATTATATATGTGTGTGTGATCACTAGTGTATATACTCTATTACATATGTATGACCACTAATGTATATACTCATATATGTGTGTGATCACTAGTGTATATACTGTATTATATATCTGTGTGTGATCACTAATGTATATACTCTATCATATACGTGTGTGATCATCAATGTACATACTGCATTATATGTGTGCGATCACCAGTGTGTATACTGTATTATATGAGCATGATCATTAATATATACTGTGTTTATATACTGTATTATATATGTGTGTGATCACTAGTGTATACATTGAATTATATGTGTGATCACTAATGTATATACTATATATGAGTGCGATCATCATTTTATATACTGTTGTATATGTGTGATCACTAATGCATATACTATATTACATGTGTGAAATCACTAGTCTATTGGTTTTATAGTATATGCATGCGGTCACTAATGTGAATATTGTGTACACAGTAACATACTTAGAATTGGTGCTGTCCATTCAGTTCTGTGCGTCTCTGCCTGAGTTACTCCTCCACTTTCCCCTTGTTATAGCCCCATCCTAACATCACTACACATGTATCATATATATAGTTGTTGTAATTGTGAGTTTCTTTGTAACGCTGGCAAAGTTGTGGGCTTGCGCATGCACATAGCGCTTGCCACGGCCTGCAATGAGCGGCGAAGCCAGGCTTGAAAAAAAATTGCGGCCGTCAAACCCGTAACTTTTTTCAAAATCGCAAATCACTATTCATTAGCTCAATTTCCCCAAGCCCACAAATGTTTTCAGACCCGTAAACGGCAAAAGAGAGACAGAGGAGGGAGTGGGGGGTAGGGACACAGGGGAGGGAAAGGAGGGGGGAGACAAAGGGGAGGGAGAGGGGGGGAAATATACACAGGGGAGGGAGATAGGAAAAAAATACACAGGGGAGGGAGAGGGGGCATAGAGACACAGGAGGGAGAAGGGGGAAAGAGACACTGGGGAGGGAATACTGGAAAGAGACACTGGTGATGGAGTGGGGCGAAAGAGACAGTGGAGGGAGAGGGGGCAAAGAGACACAGGGGAGGGAGAGAGGGAGAAAGAGACACAGGAGGGAGAGGAGGGGAAAGCGACACAGGAGAGGGAGAGGGGGAATGAGACACAGGGGTGTGAGAGGAGGGGAAAGGGACACAGGGGAGGCACAGCAGGGCAAAGAAGCACAGGGAGACACAGGGGAGGGAGAGTCGGGCAAAGAGACATGGGAGGGAGAGGGGGAAAGAGACACAGGGGAGGTAGAGTGGGGCAAAGAGACACATGGGAGGGAAAGGGGGAAAGAGACACAGGGGAGGTAGAGTGGGGCAAAGAGACACATGGGAGGGAAAGGGGGAAAGAGACACAGGGGAGGGAGTGCGGGGAAATAAACACATGGGAGGGAGAGGGGGCCAAGAGAAACAGGGTAGGGAGAGAGGGGAAGATACACAAGAGAGAGAGTAGCAGAAAAGAGGAGAAAAATGAAATATTATCCTGTCATTTGAGATGGGAGACCTGCAATAGGGTGCTGAAGGAGCTCATTGCAAGGCTCGCAGAGAGGAGAGAGAGGGAGAGAAGAGTGAAGGGAGAGGACACAGAACAAGGGAAGGAGAGAGAGAGTGAAGCCGTGCATAGCGAGCAAACAACAGCATTGCAAAGCTTGAAATGTAATGCCGTCATTTTTGACGGGCAAGCCGCTAGTACATATATAAACATAGGAGCATGCATGTATATGTGCACATATAGTATGTCAGAAAGTGAACAGTATACTTACAGATAGAAATCATTTCTCATACAGACATGTCTGTGTATATGCACACACTATATCATGGCATTGCAAATACATCTTGAGACAGTCTCCTGTCTTTTATATTGTGTTGCCCAAGGCCTGCGCCTTCTTACTGTACAGATTAATATGGGTGCTTGTTGTGTACACTATGCATGGTATTTGCACTTGATTGTGCAGTGCCTATGGTATATATACTTGTTTGAACTGAAACACGGTATGTGCATTAGTGTGTACAGTATGTATAGGTCTCCTGGTGTATATAGTATATTTGTGAGGTATATATGCATGGTACTGCAGTATCTGTGGTATCTCCTCCACATATTCTGAGCTATCTACAAATTAGGAGATGTTAGGAGGCAGCAGAGCTGTTGAATATCTTGAGTTTCATAGTTACATCGTAATTGAGGATAAAAAAAGTCCATAAAGTTCAACCTTTTTAGATCTTTGTAATGCGTGGATTCATTGTTAATTGATCCAGAAAAAGGTAAACAGAAAATCCAATTGAAACTACCATTTATCTCATAAGGAGACAACATTTTTTCCCTTCCTGACCCAAGATACTGCCAATCAGACTTATCCCTGGGTTAATACTCCTCCTTCTCTAGTTATCCAGGATAACCCTGAACATACCCAATCCATTTTTTAGTTATATATCAAATCTGCTGACCTCACCATTAGTTGTTGTTGTCAGAGAAGAACACCATCTTGTTTACCTTTTTCTCTTGTGTTTCAAAACCTATTGTATCCTCATATATTTCTTATTATGGTATGTCTACCAGAAGCATTTTTCAGTAGTCTTCTTGCAGGGTTGTCCAATTATAGTCCTTGACTGTCCACTTCACATTGGATTGTCAGTACCTCTTGTTTGAGGACAGGTGGGTAATGTTGCTCAGTCCTTTTATCATATCCCTAAAATCTTGCTTGGGTACAGTCCTCAAGGCCTGGCATTCAACATGTCGGTCCTATTGTTTTTGTCTTTCTGCAGATGCATTCCCCCATATCCTCCTAGAGACTTATCATGTTAGGTGAGACATATAGGTGTGTTTAGGCCTAGTGTATGAGCCATTTTTGGACCTATACACTTTAGGTCTGAGCCTTTTATATGTGATATTGTATAAGTGTGTGATCATGGCTTCTAGCATAGAGTATTTCTATATATAAGTTTGCAAAAAAGTCAATATTGAAACCGTGACATATTCCTGGTAATACAAACATCCAAGAAATTGACGTTAGGTTTAGACAAAGTCAATCTAATGGGTGTCTGCAATCTAATAAATTCACATCATAGTAATTGCACTATACATATCCAAAATATATATATATATATATTGTTTCTCATTTGTATACATATTGGCATATGCCAGGGTCATAAATGCGCCCATTGCATTGCCGGATCATTCCATATAAATGCTATCCTCAAATCTAAAATAGCTACAATGTAATGTTATTGACAATAAATCTAGAATAAAGCCCATTTGTGTTCCTACATAAGGAAACATGGCCAGAATCCACTGTACCGCTTCTAACCCTCCCGTATGTGGAATAACTATTTACATCAGTGGTTCCAAACCAATTATTACAACCATTACAAGGAAACTTAATGAACACAAGCTTATACCATTGGTTGAAAAATTTGAATCTAAGTATTTACCAAGATGTTGTAACAAATACCACCTAGAAGAAACAACAAGTCTTCCAGAAGGACCAATAACACACTTGTGCATCTTGGGCATAGTGTACAGAATTGGGTGTACTGGAGATTCTTGTATGAGCCAAATCTCTTGGTAAATCTCAATTGATCTGATTAGTTACTGCAAGATAAATCAAACTATTTCCTCACTTATACTGTGAGGAGGATGGTAGTGCATCTTACCATTCATATTAGTGTCACTCAATTGTAAAAGAGCTTCTGTATTATAGTATTCATACTCCATAATGTCTATATCTCCCCTTTTATCAGTGGGGTGAATTATTAAGTCTGCATCACTCTTGAGTCCCACTATTACTATCAGACTACGGATTTTACTTAATGTGTACTACAATGACTTAAGGATAGTCATAGTTCAATCTTCCTGTAAAGCAGATGTTTATTCTTTAAGCTCTTGCCCAACTCTTCTATCCCCAACACCATTAGATTGAGGGAACATTTATTTAGAATTTTAGCTCATTTAAGGCAACACTCCAGGGCGTACTATTGTCAGCTGATTCCCAATCCAGAACCCTCATGTTATCCGTTTACACTAAAAATAACCCAAAAGGAACATTTCATGAAGTGAGGAAGGTCAGTTTGGGTGTCTGTAACTTCATCATTTTGTAAGATTAATTTTTATTATGGGTGTTGGCCAAAGTACATGTTCTGCATCTGTCTCTAAAATTGAGACCTGGGAGTCTGGCTCCTAAAATCATAATGCATTTTTATGAAGGAGACAATGGATAACCCATATAGACATTGCAGTGAAAAAGAAAGAGCCAAGCACATATAGACATGGGAGAGGAGAAAATGGACAACCAATATAGACACTGTAGTGAAAACGTAAGAGCCAAGCACATATAGACATGGGAGAGAAGACAATGGATAACCCATATAGACATTGCAGGGAAAAATAAGAGTGAAGCACATATAGAAATGGGAGAGAAGAAAATAGATAACCCATATAGACATTGTAATGAAAAAGTAAGAGCCAAAACATATAGACATGGGAGAGGAGACAATGGATCACCCATATAGACATTGTAGTGAAAAGTAAGAGCGAAGCACATATAGAAATGGGAGAGGAGAAAACTGGAGAACAAAATATAGACGTTGTAGTGTAAAAGTAAGGGAAAGAATACAGATTAAAACTTTAAGACCATCTCTTTGCTTAAACTGGACTAGTAAAGTTTGTAATTCTACACACCAGTCAGTGTTGTAGCTACCTAATGGAGGCCCCCTGTGCAATGCCATTTGGGGGACCCATTGCAAATTATTTGTACAATATAGTTGTTTGTAGGAATCAATGGTCAGATCACTCCTATGGTGAAAAAAAGAATGAAATTATTACCTCAATAAATGAAGAGACTCCTTCTTACCCCAGGTAGCAGAGGGCCCTACCCTCAGCAGAGGGCCCTGGTACTTTGCAGTAACTCCCCCACTGACGACAGTACTTTAAGAAAGTCTATAAATACACATAATGTAGCTCTTAGATGTTAAATATACTCCAAGCTTTTATTCGGTGTAATGACTGTGCACACTGTAGCATCAATGTTAGGCATCTTAGCATATAAATTCAACAGCCATCACTGAAACCAGTGTTTTCCCATTTTTACATCTTGTTCTTTAATAGGCCATAATGTAAATATGGGCCTTATTTAAAATTTGCTGCTTATTGGGAATTCAGAACGTGTCTTGGATTAGTGTTGTTTGCCCTATATATATATATATATATAAATAAATATATATATATATATATATATATATATATAAAATGTATGATTTATGCCAACTTATTTTGTATATATATATAAATATAATATTAATTATGGGTCAAAGCTTTCATGGGAAAGACATACTGTATCACAGCACCCTCTAGTGGCCAAATCTGGAGGATTTGATGAATGATGACTGCATAATTAAGTCTAATTTTGCTATTTTTTGTGTCCTTTATTCATTTAATCTGGGGAAATTAGCCTCCCCAGTTACTACGCCCCTGCCAACTAGTTCTGGGGAGTCATACTATGGTCCCACTAAATTAAATAGTGATTTTATTTTCTCAAATATATTTTTACATATATATTTATGATAAAGATTGTAACTGCCATTTTGTGACTAGAGTCTCTACTAAAGTTTATTTAATGAATATTTCAGTATTAAGCAAACTATGTACTTTCCTATCATTGTTAATTGATACTGAATTTAAATTATTTTTAATCTTTAATTACTCATTGAGCAGCAGTTAAAAAAGTTAAGACATTATCCTACACTACATTTATTTTAATTGTTGAACAGTTGGAGGAGCCATATAATATTTTTGTTTAGGGTGCCATGGACTAACCTTCAGTTAAAAACTACAGGTTTTTATATTGTGCTAGAGAAATGGAATTTGGCTGTAATAAATTATATATTTTTCAATAGCCAACTGAAAAATATATTATTTCTAGATGGTATGAAGATCTTCCAAAACCATAAAGATTCTAAAATGCTAGAATTTGGAAAGCCCTGAAAAGTATCACCTGCTAATTGGGTGGCAATACATTAGTGACATTGTATTTTCTGCATTCGTCCGAACATTGGCCCCTATTTAATTGTCCAAATCTCAATTACTTGAGCCCATAATGGAGCCTGTAAATGTTATTGGCTACATTTTGCTACTCGCATTCCATTTGTGAGTTACAGGCTCAAAAGCCCTCTGGTTCTCAAAAATGTAAATCCGTCCTATCTCCTACTTTGATATTTCAAGCCCGTAATTGATACCAGTGCTAAAGATGCAAAATCCGTATTTAATTACATCAATTCAACAAGCCCGCAATTGCCTTCAAACCCGTAAAAGGGAACTGTATCAAAAAATCCTTTGAGTACTAGATAGGACCCGCAAATGGGTTACACACCCGTTTGTAACACTGCAAAAGCAAATAAACACACTGTCTTAAAAATACTGGGAAAGCAATGAAAGGCATTAGAATTAATTGCAAACAGTCTTCAGCTCGCAAAAAATAGTTTTTTAACTTTAAAAAAAAATAAAGTGTTATATCAATTCAGGGAATCAAGGAGGTAATACATATCATGGAACCCGCATGGACTACAACAATTTAGTTATTGATTTTCATTGATTTCTACATATCTGGAGTGCGAGTTTGATTGCAGATCTGACTTCTAAACACTAATTGATTATAGTTTAAACTCCATGTTTTACTGACGTCATGATGATGGTCTCATTTACTATGGGCTGTGTCTAAATTGTAACTTACGGGCTTGCTTAATTGATCATGATCATGCCCTAAAATGCTACGTGCAGGTTCATGTTTTGCATGTTGGGCCTGTGAGCCTGTACTTACGGGCTTGAGTCAATTAAATAAATTCGTAACAGGCATACGGGTAGTATGAAGGTAATTACGGGCTTGGAATTAAATAGGGGCCACTGTCTACTGTCCCATCAGTAAGGTGTTTTTTGTCCCTCAAAGTCACATTCAAATATATTGCACAACATATGCATGTACTCCACTTCATTGTGAGTTATGTCTAATTCTACTAGTGCCATTGCACATGGCACCTTCATAGCGTGAGCACCAAGGAGCTTCCTAAATTAGTTTTAATTGAACCCCCCCCCCCTTCCCCCCCTTCATTTATGTAAGTAGGACCAAGCCACCCTCTCCTTCCAGGAAATAACGTGTAGGTGTGCACGTGATTTTATTCCATAAGAAAATGCCAGTCCAGCCGCATGGTACTGGCTGAGGGTGGGGGTGGCACACAGCACTGACAGATGCCTTTGTTTTGTTATATATTTTTTAAAATAATAATTAAGTGCACCAGCAGGTCTCCAACACCCAAACCCAGTGCTCTCTGTAGCTTTGAAGTTAAAGGAAATATTAGACTGGTTTGGGGGGTTATACTATGGAGGTTTACTCTTCCTGTGACTTTTATTGTCATGTATGCAAATTGGAGAGGATATTTTAACATAAGTGAATACAGATCATACACAAGTCCACTGTTCTTTCTACTCCTCCTAGGCTTCTAATCATATCAGAAAAAAATATAACATGTTCAGCACATTTGAAGCAAAATGAAATAAAACAGTTAAGAATTAAAGGCTGTATTTATTTATTTTAAACTGTGTAAATACATTTTGCCCATTATTAAATGAGGTTATTCAGAAGAGGATAATATAAATATTACACTTCAGTGGTCCTTTAAGGTTCAATTATGAAAATAAATAGACAAACAAACAAATGCGCATATCCAAACCAAAATTAGGTTGGTACAGTAGATTTTAATCAATAAAAATAATTAATAATAGATATTTGCAGTGATAACTATATGAACTTACTTTAGTCAGGTGTGTTGATATGTTGTTGTCTGCGATTCGGCCAATTGAATAGGGCTCTATATAAGCACAGAGCATATTTGTTTACAGAAGTTTTTAGTTAGTGAACTTCTCTGTGCTTATATAGAGCCCTATTCAATTGGCCAAATCACAATTTAATAAGGCTGGTAATGTTTTCACACCAGTGGTGGTTCAAAGCACAGGGGCCCACAACAGGGGAGGGGCCCTCTGCTAATGACAGTAAATTAGGAATCTTACAGCCCCATTAAATTAGAAGCCTGTAGTGGCAACGGCACACCCTGTGGGCTTGAAATTTGGCTGTATTATAGAGCTGTTACATTCAACCATGCCACGACCAATGGGCCACAGACAACCCGTAAACCATTCTTGCGCTCGTTGCATGTGGGTTGACAGTTCGTTCTTCAGTGGACTGTGATTTATCTGACTTATCCGCTATGACTTGCCCATCTTGGATCACCCTACATGGTATAGCTCACAGCATCATTGCGATACACAAGCCCCTTCACCATAAGTGTAGGAATTGGAGTGGGGTGGTGGGTGGGAGGCGAGGGGGACAAACCTCCCCACCCCTAGATTTTTCAATGTGTGTGTTTATGTGTAGAGAACCAGTTGTGTGGTATTTTTATACTATATCTGGTATCACCCCCACATTTTCTTTGGCTCCTACACCCACGCCCTTCACCTCAACAAGGGATCCATGAGCACTCCAGTGGCCGTTAAATTGGGTAATGCCATTATATCCTTTTCATACATTAACACTGGTTCATATATGAGCAAATAAACCATATATATAGGTGCTCATATTCCTTATCTCTCAGCCGCTGCACATTTTATCAAAATGTTATGACAGCAGAACATTCACTTTGAGTCTGTGGGAAAAAGTTCAATAAACTGCTACAGTTTCTTATCTTCATGTTTTGTCAACAAAGAACAAGTTGTGTTTTTATAGTTTATGGTTTGACAACAGTAAAGGTGTTGAAGTTTCTGTACATAAATGACAAGGTTTGGTTAAGGAGGCTTCGGGTATGTCCGGATCAAACCAAGAATAAATCCTGTCTTAATGTGTCTGTATGTGATGTTATTAGATAGCACTCTTATGTAAGTCAATGATCATTGTGCACATAGTTATATATAGTTACATAGTAATTAAAGTTGAAAAAAGATTTTTAGTCAACCAAGTTCTAACTTTTTAGATCTCCGCGGATCTGCAGTATGTGGATTAGTTGTTAATTGATTCAGAGGAAGGCAAACAGAATTTTTTTTTTTTTAATCTCAAAAGTGGCAAAAATAAAATTCCTTCCTGACCCCAGATACTGGCAATCGGATTCATCCCTGGATCAATACTCCATCTCTAATTATCCAGGATAGCCCTGAATTACCTTTTTTATTTAAAAATATATCCAATCCCTTTTTAAAGATATCTATTGAATCCGTTGTCACCACCTCCTTTGGTAGAGAATTCCACAGATTAACCACCCTTACTATGAAGAAACCTTAAAGGATGTCCACTTGTTAGTTGGAAACCTCTTGGCACAAAAAGTTCACTTGACAAAGCTTTATACCGACCCTGGATATATTTATATAAAATAATCATGTCCCCTCTTAGACACCTTTTTTTCTAGAGAAAATAAGTTTAGTTACGTTAGTCTTTCTTCATAACGTAGCCCCTCCATTCCCCTTATTAGTTTTGTTGCCCTTCTATGTATTTTTTCAAGCTCTAAAATGTCCTTTTTATGTAGTGGTGCCCAAAATTGTACTCCATATTCCAAATTATTTTTATAGTGGCAGAATTATATTTACTTCCCTTGCTTCTATACCTTCTTAATGCATACTAATATTTTATTTGCCTTTGCAGCTGCTGCTTGGCATTGGGCACTGTTACCTAGGTGGTTGTCTACAAGCACTCCCAGTACAATATGTTACAATAGCAGTGCTATAAAATGTTAATAATAAATAAACACTGCCAATTAAATTACTAATTTGGATATTTTGTTACTATGTTTCTGTAAAAGTAAATCTAGTATTGTTTTTATTGAGCCAGATTACAGAGCTGAGTCAATATCTCCTACTGTTTTTCTGGTCACCTCTTTCTAACCCTCCGCCATGTATCTCCTTCTATAACTATACACAAGCCCTCACCCACTATCTCCCCTCCTATCTCACTTTCTGACTACTCTCAGGCCCTCAGACCCCCTTTGATTCCACACACCCCTTTTAGATGTATTGCCTTTGTTAGAATGCAGAAGACAAGTAACTCAGAAGACATGCATCACATACATTGGGACCACATAGATACCCTCAGGACAAGAAGGTGGCTACGAAAACCACAAGAATCTATGTGATTATTTCTTAAGTTACAGTTAATTTTCACTCTTCTTCCTCTGATCACTGGTCAAATATGGTGAATCCCTACTTTATTTCACTTTGCTGGTACCAGTCGGAAATCTACATTTAGAAAAGGTGCTGGACTCTCAGTAATGATCATTGGTTTAGGTACTGCAACACCCAATGAAGGAAACCATATAGAGCTTACATTTGTGTTATACCACAAATCCAACAACCACCCCAAATAAATATCTTCCTTTCTTCTGTTATTACTGTAGTCTTGCATGTTACAGGAAAATAAAGTAAAATAAAAGTAAAATTTATAAAAGAATAGGCAGAATAAATACATATTTAAGCTAAAATAGGCTTGTCAGGTCTGGAAGTCCAGGCTTTTCTGCTGTAACTGGGATGCCTTGATGGCCCTAGCCTTTGGATTGTGATTGGACTGTCTAATAGAAAATTGGATGGTTACAGGTTCACTTATGGATATCTAATGTTAGTATCATAGGTTAAGGAATTATTTATTTGGAATACTAGAAAGTCATAATCTAGTAAACTATTTAATGAGACTAATTGAAGGGAACTTGGGTAAAGAAATGATTGATAGGGCTAGCTGAGGTTTACATGTTGCCATAGTTTAGGGCAAGGGTCTTTAATTTAATACCTACAGCCCACTTTTGATGGTTACATTTCCTTACCGCCCACCGATGCCACAGTACCGGACTTTACCCTCTTACATAAATTATATGACCCTAGCTATGTACTTACTAGATAGTGATCCAGTTCTGACTGCTGTCCCTGGGCTCTCTCACCAGCTCTCCTGCTGCGGGTCTCCTGCGTGTGACGTTACTGACGCCACCTAGCCATTACCTCACCATCCACCATGAATCACCTACTAGTGGGAGATAGGGACCAGGTTGACTACCACCTGTTTAGAGAATACTGGATAAAGAAAATGACTTCATAGTCTTCATCGATTCCATATAAATAAATATATATATATATATATATATATATTTAAATATATATATATATAGAGTATATATATATATATATATATATATATATATTTCTTACTTATTCTCTCCACCCCAAATATTTGTGGGGTCACAATTCACAAGGGAACACTGATGACACTTTTAGAGTCTTAGTACAAGAAGGGAAAGGTCACAGCTGGGACTTATTAACTTACGTAATGTTGAGAATTTCAGGTACAGATGAGGTTGGAACTCAGAGGCCCATAAAAGGGCTAGAACTTTAACAAAGGTAACAGAAAAACAATTCTTCAAGCTTATTCCTATTGGCACTAACCCTATCCAAAAGCAATAAAACTTAACTTGCCAATATTATGATAAAATGGAACCACATAATATAGAGGAATATTTATGGCTTCATCAACAAAATGACTTAAAATACATTGAAACTGAACAGAAATTAAATCATGACCATTTAAAATTACTTGCATGGTCCAATCAATTCTATATAAAAAAAATAAAAATAAAAGCAAAGATCAAATTATACATTACAGTTTCAGAAAAATTAGAGAATGCAATTTTCTTTTACTGACACCAATTAGGAAAAAAATGTAATATCAGTGTGTAAATGGATTACAAAGTGGGAAAATATGGGTCTTTATAGAATCAGAGATTGATCTAATATTAAAAAGTTGAAGAAATAAAAAATAAATATAAATTTAGAAGGAAGATAAGAAGATAAAAAATAATTCATTAAATCTGTCTTGTAAATTTTATCAGATTTCAATATACCAGTTTTAACAAAATTCGTCAATGTGAAATTAGAAGTAAATGGTTGATTTCAAAATTAATATTTTCATTAAATACCAATCCTAAAAATAATTAAATTGAAATAGATACAAACTATATTTTACCTGAAGAAAAATGAAAAAAATATTAATGAAAATAACTTTTACAATTTATAAAATATCTTTTTAAAAGAAAATATGCTAGAAATGATAATTAAAATGGTTCTTTCAGGACTAAATAAGCAAATTAAATAAGCAGAATAATATCCTGTGTGGTGGTCTTGTTTCCAGATGTAATATCTTTGGAAAGGTTTTTAATCATAATAGGGCTTTATTATAACTATATACATTCCCAATCCACTCATGTTAAGGAAAAATCCATTATATACCAAAATTTAATGTATTTTAATCCATCAAATATGACTCGCAATTAGAATTTGGGTTTTCGAAAATGTTGAAAAGAAAATTACCAAATGCAAACCATATTAAAAATTAATTTAATAATATTTAAAATTAATTGATAATGTATTCAGCTTTAGGAGTATATGATCACCATGAAATGAAATTAGGAATATATTCCCCATAAAGATTAAATAAATATATAAATATTTAAATCCTCTTTTTATTAATTTGGTTATTTATTATATATAACTTACTTGTATTGTTTGCAGTTGTTGTTATTTCTAAAAAAATAAAACTTTAAAATGCATAATGTAGAGGAACTCATAGAAATAAATAGTAGTTATATAGAAAAATATGCCCAGGAATTAATATATAATTTAGGCAGTACAGCTTATGGATTGTATTTTCTTTTTCAATATTTTCTTCTCTGGTGGATCTCTTCACCTGACGACCTTGGAGGTGGGATTTGTATACACTGGTTTTCTAAAAGCCATAGACACTTTAATCCTTCATGTCATGTGATGAAAGGACTGCAAGACTTGAGGCAATGCTTGAGGTCGCGATTTAACACAAAATGCCTTCTCTTCCCCACTTTAAAGTCTTCCACCAGACCTGCAGGTAACATGCAAATATAGATTTGACACAGATAAGAACTAAAAGGCTTATCTAGTCTGTACATTGTCTTTACCTAAAATGTGTGGCTTAAAGACACATGACTGTCAAGTATGTGTGTGTTTGCATTGTTCAATCATGTCCAACATTAAAACAAGGTTTTTCATTATGCAGTGGTCCTTTAATTAACATTCAACATGATCTTTGTCTCTTCCTCTGGAAAGTTTTCAACTCAACGTCATAAAAATAACATAAATAAAATATAATGAAAAATAGCAAATAAAGTTTGTTACAAATGGAAACATTAGCAGTTGTGTAAGCTATGGTCAATGGTTCCCTGGTTGTCCAGTGTTACCATGAGCTCTATACTGTAGCCCACTGTAGAAGAACCCACTCCAGTATCTCTGCCATGAATACCAAGTGGATCTGCATGACCATGGACATAAAGATGTCCTGGTGTGTTATGGTCCATGATGTCACAGAGAGTTGGAAACAATTGAACTAACTATGCAAAAAAAAAAAAAAAAGAACATTTTTAAGTAAAATCTGTATTTTAGCAGGCACTGCTTGTGTTTGTAGGATGTAATTTTTTGTCTTCCACATTTTACTGCTGGCTTGGAGACTGAGTGGGAGTGTTCTCCTAATTCTTAATATATATTTAAAAGTAGAAGGAGAATGTGTTCTTCCATTGGTGGATTTAGATAAGATTTTATTTCATTGTTTCCAGAGCCTCGGTAGAGGCAGCTTTCTCTTATACTTGCTTGTCCTGTTCTGTAATTGCACCCTTGTGCCTTGAAAATTGAGTATGGTAATCATGGAAAGTCCCATGCATTAGCAGAGTCTGCTAAAATGTTCTCTTTTATGTCCATGACTTACATAGTTGCTGTTTTTAGTATGTTGCATACTTCAAAAAAGGAACATTTTGCTAATCTACCATGGTACTTTCAAAAACAGGATTATCAGGTATGGAAGAACACAGCACCTGAAATGGTAATTGGTCTACCTTGAAGGCCCAAGGCTATGGAAAGTGGTTGGGCCACCTGATAGACAAGTGGTGGATTATTATTTGTTTACTTAGAATATGTACTGTTAGTTCCATAGGGTTTTTGTATTTGATCATGCCTTAGACTAGGAGAAATAGTTGATAGTGACAGCCTATCACCTCTTTTGTGAAGATTAGAATTGGGTGGTGATATACCCAGCCTCTAACAAAGGATATTGAACACCAAGAGGTGATTTTATCATTGAGAAAGCCACAGTTTAGAGTGGCGAAACGTGTCTCATCAGCATCAGTTTTTGTGCGTGCTTTTACTGATCACTAATACATGTAGCTGTTCATTTTTACACTAATAAATTGTCTTATTACTATTTGTTCTGGATAATATTGCTTCCATAACACAATGGAGACTGACAATCAATTCTAGACACATTCTATTCATATAATCATTGCCTGCATAGTAATAATATTATTAGTAGTATATAAGCATATATCATGACTTACATGAGCTGGTAATCACACATAAAACATCCCATTTCCTTATAGTTGAATTTGAGTCGTACCACGGAACAACAACAGAACGAGAAGTACCAACCCTGTAGTGTAAAAGGATTGGATGACCTAATTGATTGAGGTCACCTAGGGTGAGAGTTGAAACTCTATTTACATCTATACGAAAATTGGGAGTGTTATAGCATGGTCATCTGCACTAGGAATTGGTGCGCTATCTCTCCCCCACCTTTCTTATGGGGTATATGGTACTCATCATCTATGGAGTCTAAATCTTGGGAATCCTGGATAAGGGAATGTGCTACCTTAGAGACCTATACAAATGGTTGAGATATTAAACCTACATTCCAATCATTGTTAATGGATCATTCTAATTCCTAAATTATGAAAATGTTAAATAATTGTGGAGGAAGAAAATCATATTCTTTTGTTTTGTTGTTTTCATACCGGTGCAGGCCATCAAAATCATAAAATATCAACTGTACTATATTTACCAAATGTCCAATTTAGTTTTTCAAATAATGCTAGTTTTGGCCAGAATAACAGTTAGAAAAGCTAAATAAATAATGTTTTACTTGAAGGGTTTAGGTTTACTGTAATTTTAGAAAACTTCACATATTTGTGAATTATGTGAGTAACCACATTAGTTGGGATATAAGCCAATAATCATTAAATACTATTTTGAAAGCAATCCTACATTTATTAGACTATGCTTGTGTCGAGGACTCTGGGTTGCTAGTTGGTCTAGACCAGTGGTAGTCAACCTGGTCCTTATAGCCAACTAGTGGGTGATTCAAGCTTTCATGGTGGGCGGAGGGGTAATCGCTAGATGTCGTTGCTGACGAGTGATGTCACACACAGGAGACCCGCAGCACCACGATTGGCTGGTTGGAGAGCTGGTGAGAAAGCCCAGGGACAGCAGTCAGGACCGGATCACTATCTAGTAAGTACATAGCTAGGGTCAAATGATTTATGTAACCAGAAATGAAAGAGGGTAAAGTGAGTCACTGCGGCACCGGTGGGCGAAAAGGACATTTTACCATCAAAAGTGGGTGGTAGGTATTAAAATGTTGAGGACCCCTGTTCTAGAGCTTGATGGGATTTAGGTTCTTCTATGATTTTTTTATTCTATTAATGTCTACTGTTGGCTATTCATAGAGGCATTTGTTCAATAAAATACAGAAAGAGTAGTTAAAGGCATACATAGTTCAAGACAAAACACTTGTTTTTTCAAAGTATGTAACAAACTAACAACACTGGCAGTTGTGTAAACCATGAACATAAATTATTTTTTAGAGAAAATCAGAATCTTTGAATATTATATTTATGAATTGATTCCATATTTGCATTTGTTGAATCACTTCCTGGGAGCTTGATCATGAGAAATTTGTTTTTTATCTATCTGTGAAAGGAGGGCTGGGGCAATGAGAGAAGCGGTCAGGAGTATTTGCTAGATTTGATTGTAATTAAGACCACCCCATTCCCCCTCACAGACCCAGAAGCAATCAGCTTGCATCAGTAGATGCAAACACCACTGTCTGGATATGTAATCGCTCCTCTCACCAACAACTTTCCACCAAAAGATCATGGATGTGTCCAGGGTCCAGCAATATACTTTGGGACTTTTCCAATGCCTAATACAAATATTTCAAACTTCTTTATCTGATTTCGTCCTGCAACTACCATGGCAAGCAAACCCCAAACTTGTTCAGGAGGCATTTTATTAGATTTGACAAAGTTAGAAAGACCACATGATCATTCCCAGATCTACCTTTTTGGAGCCCCTGGGCAGTGAAGTGTAGGAGCCCCTGCAAGTGTGCCTGTATATTGCCCTCTTGCTGTGTGAGCAAGTCACAGATGTTTCCCCATAACAGCCATCTTAACAACATAGCTACTCATACACCCGCTGAGCAATTCATTGTTTATTAAATCGTTTGATGGTGGGCCATATTGTTTATATTTTTGTAAGCTAAAAAAGGGGCACCTGTCACAAGGAGGCGCCTCTAGGCGATTGTCTAGTTGGCCACAAGGAAGCGCCCCTTGGCATTCGCCTAGTTGGCCTAATCCGGCCATGCATATGAGTATAATGCAAGGATCAGTAAGTTGTGCTTATCCATACAGTTTTCTTGGCAAAGATACTGGAGTAGGTTGCCAGTTCCTTCTCTGGTTTGCCTGACCTCTCTACAATGACCTGCCCATCTTGGGTGAGCCTACATGGAATAGCTCACAGCTTCTCTGAGGTACACAAACCCCTTCACCACAACAAGATAGCAATCCAGAAGGGGAAACATTATATATTTGGAAAGAAAATGAATATCTCACAAATGACTTTTTTTTAGAAAAAAAGGGTAGTACAGTGTATATATTATATAAAGAGATTTTCATGCTGTTTAATAATAACTTAAAGGGACGTGGAAGGAGAGATTGTTTGTTGCAAGTGATAATGTGTCACATTGTGCTTCCTTTCTGTCAAATTATGCTCATAGAGAAGAATTATACTGATCTAATTATTTAACTACTGTGGGGGCTTAAGTAATAATAATGACAGTAATGGAGCTGTTTGACTCATATATGTCATTGATTTCCTGTTTGTTTCAATTAAGTTTAAACAGGTTTTCCAACATTTGTAATGCTTAAAACGCCCTTTTTTTAAATGCATTAAAAGGATTTCTGTGGTCATATATTTAATGTTTACTTTTGATGAACTACACTTGAAAATAGTGGGCAAGTTCATTTCTGGAGAGCTCCACCCAGACCAGGATTTGAGGATATTCCTACTGCATACAGGCAAGGCTATAGCTTCTTCAGTCATATGGATTGACTCACCTGTGCACAAAAAGGATATTCTTAAATCCAGGCCTGTGTGGTATAGAGTGGAATACAGTGTAATACAATAATACAGCCTCCAGTGTATTCCGGTACTTTTTAAATAATATTATGCTGATACAGAATCTGCCATTTTGGTTTCAACAAATCAACTTCTTCAGGTGGGAGGAGGCTTTGAATTTTGAGGAAGTTTTTCTGAACAATACAAATGTGGCATCTACAGCTGCCAGTGCTCTCTGCAGGATTCAAAGAAAGCTCACTAGTTTCAAATACAAGGTCAAAGGTACTCAATCTGAGAATGGTTGAACCTTAAAGAGACACTATCAGAAGGTTGGTTTCATACTAAAGAGTATTAAAAACGGATTATACATTGCACTAGCCTTTTTTTTTCCTCTATAATAAATCACCCCGACAAGTACATCATAAGTTTGGGGAGGGAATCTGTCTTCATGATAATATTGCTGAATATTGTTTTGGTGAGACTCTGATGCTAATTAGCACATCAAAGCAGGTAATTAGCATTTGGGAACCACTCTTTGGCACAAAATGCAGCCCAGACAATACTGAGTATCTCAGGATGATTCAGAGAAAAATTGATTAGTACAACATTACAACAATACAACAAGGGTAAGAGGGGTCTCTTGACATGGACTCTTGTTTCTAGACATGGACTCCTTCCTCATGGTTTTTTAGACATGGACTCCTTGCTCATGGTTTTCTAGACATGGACTCCTTGCTCATGGGTCTCTAAACATGAACTCATTATTCATGGGTGTAACGGAGCTGGAACACGCAGTCCAATATCTCCGCTGGTATACGGTAAAATACCCAAGAGGCACTACAGTTTCACCATCCCCGACCTCCCATATTGGACGACACACAATTTGGGAGTCAAATGAATACTGACTTTATTTTGTTATGTGCAGAAATATATATACACATCTCTTCCCACAGGCAATCCACATCCCCCATAGTTGGCCACACAATACACATAGAGAGAACAATAGGTGAGTCACACCTCCCTGGCAACTTGATATAATCAGACATTGATTAAATCAGCCGTCTTTGTTCTTATCTGAGAATGAAAACACTTTATACAATCGACTCCCTTATCTCTGAAGTCTCTGTAATAGGATTATCTATTAGCCTAGGTCTGCAATAGTCTGGCTAATATTCTGCAGAGCATAAACCAACATACATATAATATAACAGTAGGATCATATTTTAACCAATAATTAAATAACCATAAAACAGGGTAAAACAGTGATGGGTTCCGTTACACACCTCCCCCGTGACCATAAGCCGGCATACACGGTCTGATCCCAACGGATCGGCCTGGGGATGTCCGGACAAAAGTATTTGTTGGTCAATTCTCTTGTTTGACAACCCATCAGCATTACTGCAATTAACCTTTACTCACATTTCACATATCCCCAGATAGCTGGGATCTGAGCGCACAAAACGACCGAATAGCGCTCAGATCCTCTTCACACAGTTCAATTGCCATGTAGCTAAAGTCTTTCCCATAGTCTTTCATCATATGAATGGGCTCCATGGCATAGTTATCTGGGGTATCACCGCTCCCACAGGGCAAGTACCGAATGACCCCCCTGTATGTAAAGGGCCAGAATGAGTGACATACACTCTGGTATGGCCGAATACTGTGTTTGAAGGGCAATATGTCCCAGGGCCATAGTCGCAGGGCAGGAGCCTGGCAAACAGTCCTCTCCAAGACAAAGTGGCGAAGGGCACTTCGTCACACATCTCCCCTTTGGGGGGAAGTCTAACCAGGCACCTGGATATTTCGCTGTGGTGATGGGGCAACACGCTGAGGGGACTTGAGGGGCAGAGGCCAGCGGCACTCTGCCCTGATGCCAGCTCTTTTGCTGGTATAACTTGTAGGACATCCTGCTCTGTACAAGGGACAAAGGGAGGGCAGAGGCAGACTGCACTCTGCCCCGCTGTCAGCTCTTCTGCTGGGGTACTTGGGACGTCTTCCGGCTCAGTAGCCAGGGAAAGGTGGGGGTCAGTGGGGGTTAACATTTCCTCTGTTAACCCTGGGGCCACATTAGGAGTTAGCTGGGGAGGGGAATTTGTACTTACCCCCTCCTCTGGTTGTCCCAGTGAGAGTAGTTGGGGATCTGGACAGGCTGTCCAGCATCCCGGTAGGTCAGGCACAGAGACCCTGGTCCCATCTGCGCCGTCTGGGAGATTGGTGTCTCCCCTTGTTAGGGTAAGCTGTCGCTGAGGGGAGAGGGCGACATCTTCAGCTCCCTGGGGTTCACACTGCCGCTGGGGGGGAAGGACGACCCCTTCGCCCCCCTGGGGTACACACTGCCGCTGGGGGGGGAAGGATGACACCTTCGGCCCCCTGGGGTACACACTGCCGCTGGGGAGGAAGGATGGCACCTTCTGCTCCCTGGGGTACACACTGTCGCTGGGGAGGAAGGACGACACCTTCTGCTCCCTGGGGTACACACTGCCGCTGGGGAGGAAGGACGGCCCCTTCTGCTCCCTGAGATACACACTGTCGCTGGGGAGGAAGGACGGCCCCTTCTGCTCCCTGGGGTACACACTGCCCCTGGGGGGGAAGGACGACACCTTCGGCCCCCTGGGGTACACACTGCCGCTGGGGGGGAAGGACAACACCTTCGGCCCCCTGGGGTACACACTGCCGCTGGGGAGGAAGGACGGCACCTTCTGCTCCCTGGGGTACACACTGTCGCTGGGGAGGAAGGACGACACCTTCAGCTCCCTGGGGTCCACACTGCCGCTGGGGAGGAAGGACGACACCTTCAGCTCCCTGGGGTACACACTGCCGCTGGGGAGGATGGACGACACCTTCAGCTCCCTGGGGTACACACTGCCGCTGGGGGGGAAGGACAACACCTTCGGCCCCCTGGGGTACACACTGCCGCTGGGGAGGAAGGACGACACCTTCAGCTCCCTGGGGTACACACTGCCGCTGGGGAGGAAGGACTACACCTTCAGCTCCCTGGGGTACACACTGCCGCTGGGGAGGAAGGACGACACCTTCAGCTCCCTGGGGTACACACTGCCGCTGGGGAGGATGGACGACACCTTCAGCTCCCTGGGGTACACACTGCCGCTGGGGGGGAAGGACGACACCTTCGGCCCCCTGGGGTACACACTGCTGCTGGGGAAGAAGGACGACACCTTCAGCTCCCTGGGGTACACACTGCCGCTGGGGGGGAAGGACGACACCTTCGGCCCCCTGGGGTACATACTGCCGCTGGGGAGGAAAATTAGTTGGAGTATTCCACGTGGAGCGGTTTCTGTTTCTGGGACAGTCTCTCTGCATGTGGCCCTGCTGGTTACACGTGTGGCACCTGTTGTACCGTGGAGGGGTTTGGTAGTTCCCACCACCCAGACGCAGTGCTGGGGGGGGTTAATGGTGGGAGGTGGGTTAGCAGCTCCCAAGATGGACCGCTCCCGTGCCCGCTGCTTTTCCATTATGTATTTGTGGACATCTGTCATTAACCATTCCAAGGTTTTTATGGGAAGCGTACCTGGGAAAAAGGCCAGTCTGCTTTGGAGTTCTCTTCCAAACTCAGTCTGTGGGGCAATAAGAGATACTGTAACCATGAGTTCCTTTCTGTCTGCATCCCTGTAGTCTGCGGCCGCCTCCTCCTCCTCATGATGGAACGCTGTCCGAAAACTAGCCGGTTCCATCCTGCTGTAGCCAGGGGCGCTGTACGGATACTAGCGTTGCCCTCAATTTGTACTCCACGGAATGGTGTCTCCTGTAGCTGTCCTTCTGACCGTGGGAACAATTCCGCCACTTGCCACCAAATGTAACGGAGCTGGAACACGCAGTCCAATATCTCCGCTGGTATACGGTAAAATACCCAAGAGGCACTACAGTTTCACCATCCCCGACCTCCCATATTGGACGACACACAATTTGGGAGTCAAATGAATACTGACTTTATTTTGTTATGTGCAGAAATATATATACACATCTCTTCCCACAGGCAATCCACATCCCCCATAGTTGGCCACACAATACACATAGAGAGAACAATAGGTGAGTCACACCTCCCTGGCAACTTGATATAATCAGACATTGATTAAATCAGCCGTCTTTGTTCTTATCTGAGAATGAAAACACTTTATACAATCGACTCCCTTATCTCTGAAGTCTCTGTAATAGGATTATCTATTAGCCTAGGTCTGCAATAGTCTGGCTAATATTCTGCAGAGCATAAACCAACATACATATAATATAACAGTAGGATCATATTTTAACCAATAATTAAATAACCATAAAACAGGGTAAAACAGTGATGGGTTCCGTTACAATGGGTATTTAGACATGAACTCCTTGCTCATGGGTCTCTAGACATGAACTCATTATTCATGGGTCTCTAGACATGAACTCCTTGCTCATGGGTATCTAGACATGGACTCCTTGCTCATGGGTGTCTAGACATGCACTCCTTGCTCATGGGTTTTTAGACATGGACTCCGTGCTCATGGGTCTCTAGACATGGACTCATTATTCATGGGTCTCTAGGCATGAACTTATTATTCATGGGTCTCTAGACATGAACTCCTTGCTCATGGGTATCTAGACATGGACTCCTTGCTCATGGGTGTCTAGACATGCACTCCTTGCTCATGGGTTTTTAGAAATGGACTCCGTGCTCATGGGTCTCTAGACATGGACTCATTATTCATGGGTCTCTAGGCATGAACTCATTATTCATGGGTCTCTATACATTGAACTCCTTGCTCATGGGTTTCTAGACATGAGCAAGGAGGTCATGGGTGTCTAGACATGGACTCCTTGCTCATGGGTCTTTAGAGATGGACTCCTTACTCCTGGTTTTCTAGACATGGAATCCTTGTTCATGGGTGTCTAGACATGGACTCCTTGCTCATGGGTCTCTAGACATGAACTCAATATTCATGGGTCTCTAGACATGAACTCCTTGCTCATCGGTGTCTAGACATGGACTCCTTGCTCATGGGTCTCCAGACATGAACTCATTATATTTATGGTTCTTTAGACATGGACTCCTTGCTCATGGGTCTCTAGACATGGAATCCTTGCTCATGGGTTTCTAGACATGGACTCCTTGCTCATGGGTGTCTAGACATGCACTCCTTGCTCATGGGTCTTTAGACATGGACTCTTTGCTCATGGGTCTCTAGACATGGAATCCTTGCTCATGGGTCTCTATACATGAAATCCTTGATCATGGGTGCCTAAACATGGACTGCTTGTTCATGGGTCTCTAGACATGGAATCCTTGCTCATGGGTGTCTAAACATGGACACCTTGCTCATGAGTATCTAGACATGGAATCCTTGCTCATGGGTGTCTAAACATGGACTCCTTGCTCATGAGTATCTAGACATGGAATCCTTGCTCATGGGTGCCTAAACATGGACTGCTTGCTCATGGGTCTCTAGACATGCTCACTCATGGAGATCAGCTACACCTCACTGATGAGCCCCAACAAGTGAAATGTTCATCCAGGGTTTGTTGATTGTCTGGTACATGGGAGAATTGCCTGGCATTTTGAGGCTGGATCACTCTTCAGAGTGAGGCCAGAATGACATGCTACAGGATATTTCTTGCCTCTAAAACACACTCTGAAAAGTGAGATAAAGAGGTCTCTCTCTAGTGGTGGAGCTACTTCTGGTGCAGCAGGCCCACAAAAGGGAAGGTCCCTCTGTTACTGGCAGTAATCTTCTTTTTTTAGAGAAAGATGGCAGATAATTATCTTATTGAAAGGAGATCTGATCATCATAGGGGTTATGTGACCATTTATATATATTGGGATAATGGGATATATAGAGAAGTTGCACAGGGGCCCTCCATTCACTAGTTCCACCACTGCCTCTCTTAGACTTGTTATCATTTCTATAGATTAAACCTATTAGAGTTTGTTTGTTATCAGACTGAGCACTTCAGACCTTGTATTTATATCTAAGTTCATTAGTTTACCAAGACACACCTACCTGAGAAAGTTACCAATACAGTGTATATATTTGGATACTGTTATCGGCCTGCATATTGGGCATGTTACTGTTTTGATGCATAGTTAAAGCACCACTGTGTATACATGTTCTCTATAAAAATAAACACACCCTTTTAATCTATCACTTTCATATGCAATTATCTTTTAATTAGGGCTTCCATATTTTTGCTGGGCTGCAAGTTTTATTTCAGGAGGGTGCAGTGGCGGAGGTGCTGCTGGTGCAGGGGGTGCATCCACAACAGGGCAGGGCTCCTATGCTACGTACAGTAAGGGGGTCTATTAATATATTAGTGGAGAGGGGCAAGTAATTGTTTTTAGATGATGGAACCCTCACAGGTGATCTGATAACCTGAATATATTTTATTTTATTGACCCATACCTTGTATAGCGTGTTCTGGATCACTACCTTGTTGTGGTGAAGTGGCTTGTGTACCTCAGTGAAGCTGTGAGCTTTACCATGTAGGATCACCCAAGATGGGCAGATCATAGCAGAGAGGTCAGACAAATTGTGGTCCACTGGAGAAGGAACTGTCAGCCCACTCCAGTATCTTTGCCATGAAAAACGTATGGATAAGCACACCCAGACACAAGATGTGCCTGGCATGCTGTGGTCCATAGGGTCATGGAGAGTCAGACACGACTGAATGACTTAACAACAATGTTTTATAGAGAAATTGTAAGGGGAGTGGGCCCTAACATTTTTTTATCGCCACTAGGAGTGTGTGTTTTTGTGGAATAATAAGCTCTCCATTAGTCCAAATGGCAGTTTTAGCTGGTACATTTCTCTTGTGCAGATAGAAGCTTCCTGCACATTTAAAGTCCCCTACCCCCACAGGAATTAAACCACCGGAAACTAAAATGGCAGCTTCTACTGCAACATAATTGCATAAAAAAACAACCTATTAGAGGCTAAATTACAATCTACAATCTTGCATTTTTTCAAGTATAATAATAAAATACCCCTATCACAATCAGATTAACTTTCTATAAAGTAATAATCTGCCATCCTCATCTAATGAACAAGATTCCGCATTTTCTGCCAGTAGTAGAGGACCCCTAACCTGTTTTGGGGGACCCGGTGCTTTGCACCTGCTGCACCAGCTGTAGCTCCACTACTGTATAGAGATATGCTGTGTGGGTACAGTGGATTCCTTTGATTTGAGAGCTTGGATATTATAGGCAGCGGCTGATATCTTGCTGTTCCGGTCTGACCGGCTGAGTGCCTGTGGGAGTGTGCTAATTACTGTCTTTAATCTAAATTATTATCTACATTTTATATTCCCTGTTGCAGTCATCATTGTATTTTAATATTTTTATTATAGCTCTGTAAAGAATTTGTTTTAATAATAGCAAGGTAGCTCCGCAGAAATGCAAACTCCCCCGTCACATACACAACTTCCACTAATTTATGTCCAGAAGACAATAATATTTCTTTTTTTATAATTAAAAATATGTTTAATTACTTTTTCCCTGCCTAACCATGCTCTTAGCCAGACTTAAAGGGCCACTTGATCCAGCACAATTTAGACAGCATCACAGTAAATATCTCCTAAAAGCATATTAAAATACTTTTTGAATTTTTTTAAATACGTGCATTTTTCACTGAGACATCTCAGACATGCAGCTTCTACTCAATGTAGTGAGCAAAAGAAAAAAAAAACAATTAACCCTTAACAAATCAATCTG